>CM073770.1:121017764-121211183 GCA_037158775.1 Hetaerina titia | reverse complement strand
TCACTGAGCCGGGATTCCGATCGAGTCGATTGATTTTTTTTCAATTCGCGAAATCCCTCGTCCGAAAGCTCACCAAGGCGTCGTCTGACCGGAGGGCGTCTTACCCTACCCCTCTTATTTCCCTCGCCTGCCCAAACACCTCTGGAAGGCACGAAAATTTCGAAACTCCCAAATTAATTTTTCTTTGGAATTTTTTGTATTTCCCGACGGATATAATGTCGCTTTAACGACCAATCGATGAAGCTTGAATCCCATGGTTATGACACAAAAGTTTGGGGGGAGGAGTCGTGTTGAGCGTTTTTTTAAACATGCCTTTTTTATTACATCCACTGTTTTATATGTTTCTACATGAGTGTGTATAATCGGTGTAGACACGATCTTTAGCTCACTGTGTGCCGCATGCCCCTCCCCCCCATTCCCCCGTCCGCCGCCGCTTCACTCTCCCTCTCTTTCAACAAAGGGTGTCGGCATATCCTCCCCTTCCTCATTTTCTCCTTTCAAAAACCCTCTTCCCGTACCCTTCCTCTCCCTCCCCGACGTACCCTTAACCCCTCGCCCCCCTCTCACCTGCTCCTCCTCCTCTTCGTCCTCCGCATCCCTATCCGTACTGCCCCCCCTCCCACCCATAGTCCCTTCCCCCCCTCCTATCACCGTCACCTTGCTGACGTCAAGATCTACGTCACGCGACGCTCCACCCCTCTCGCTCTCCCGTCCACCCCCGTTTGCCCCCCCCCCCCGTCACACAACCCCCTAGCACCGTCCTCACGCAATCGGCGTCGGTACGTGACGTCAGCGTGACCCCTACCCCTCTGCCCCCTTCCCAAACGGCTCCCCTCTTTCCTTTCTCTTGTGTCTGCTTCACTCTCCCTGTATCAGAAACCCTTGATCATCTATTTATCCGCTCCTCGACGCCCGCGCCGCCCCGATGGATGAGGAGAGTGAAAGGGCGGATTGGGGCCGAATAAAGATGGCGTTCATACAGAATGGGGAGAGATAAGACCGCGTCGGTCGGGGTGCCGCCGTCGCTCGGCCACGACGGGTGGGGTGCTCTCCATTGATTCCTCCCACCTTGACGTGATTCTTCGCGAAAACTTCCCCCCCCCCCCTCCCCGCTTCGACTCGGCGTGCGGATGCCGCGGAGTCACTCCTTCGGGACTGGAGTTGTGATCGGCCCACCGAGTCGAACCTGAGGCTCAAGAGACCTTCGGCACTTTCTTGTGCAGCCGTGCATCTTCGAATGGCCAGGGGTGGGTGAACCTCGGATTCAACTTCCGAAACGGACTGAGCACACGATTTGAATCTGGATTAATTTTTCAAATCAAAGTCTGATTTCATTGTATGACATTAATAGTATTGGCAGCAGTCGGTGGCACATTGGTGTCGAGAAAGTAAATGGCCCTCCGTGGAAGTCTGCCGAAAATATCCGGTGGTAATATTCTGGCATGACAACTCTCATCGTCACGAAAATACTCGTTCACGGCTCTTTCCATTTCTCATGTTTATTTTTAGGGACTATCTTTGCGATATTAACGAGTAAGTTCCTCGACGCATTTGCTTTTAGGTGTATGAGCTCGACGTTTTTAGTGGGAAAAGTGGAGGTATCTGAATGAGAGTAAGTGTGGAAAATAGCTGAGAAAAGGGGGTAGCTATTATTCGCGTGGCAAGCAAAGTACGAATTTTTAGGTCACGGCCCGAATGGTTGACCTTATGGTTACCCTGGTGGTTGATGATTTAAAAGTGATCAGATTGGAGTCCTTACTATCGTTTTCAATTTCTAACTATTATTTTCTATTTTAAAATATATTCATTTGAAGAGTGGCATTACTTACGTTACTGTTTGTTTTTCAAACCTATGATTATATCATTTTCAACTCTAAATTTTAATGTCGGGGTAAAAAGTAATTAATATGTGACGGAATACTGCCCTAATTTAATAGTATGATAACATTCAAGTAATGAATATGCATTTCTGCCGAAAGCTAGAATAATTTTCTGTGAAATCCTCAGTAAATTGATTGCTTCCCTAACAGTCCTACCAAGTTACTTATAAAGACCGAAAGGATTTGCAAGAAGCAGCGCATTCGCGAAAAGCAAGTGTAATAGTTCCCAGCTCTGTGAAATCGGAACCTTTTGGTTGTCATTCGGTCTTTTGGTGTTTACTTTGGACTCTCATAGAGGAATAGGACAAGTTATAAGAATTCTCGTTGAGACGTGCTAAGCTGGATTTATTCCATTCGGTAGGAATACAATTCGTCACCTCTCTACGACACTCTGTCGCCACCTCGACACTCCAACAAAGCATTCATTGGGCGGTGGGGGGATGTGGGCGGCTCTTTTATTAATAGGGGTAATCTTTCCTCCCTTCTTATTTACATGTATGCGCGCCTTAACTGCGGAAGAGTAGGAGGCTAGGGCCTAACACACCCTTTTGACGCGAGAAGTAAATATTCACGAGACATGGTCCCTCGAATTTGTCGGATGACCTTAACATCCTTCGTACGGTAAAAATTTCATGGAATGGAATTTCTTGTGGGTCACCCACACCACGGCGTTCGTTTTACTTCGTTGGGAAATTTTAGCTTATCATCGTGCTTTCAACTTGAATATCTTAATTATTTAATCGATTCAGGTTTAAATTACAATTATCAAGGCATGAAGAACGACGGTCTCCAAGGGAATTGGACAATTTACCCCACGGAGTGCAAACTTATAATCGTCTTGAACGCATACATATTTTTATCGTCATGTAATTGGACTTTTATGGATTATTTTATTCAAAGGGACAGTCATAATTTCGACCGAAAATCTAAATTCGATTTGAATAAAAAAAACCCTAAGTTACGCACGTAGCCATATTTAAATGGTTAACTTGGGGAGGAGCAAGATTAAGAAGCGCTCATACATCCGCCCTTGTGTATTCCGTCGCCACCGCACTTATTACTGAAATGCGTCTTTTTTTGATAAGGCTGTATATTGATAAATAATATAAATGAATAAAGGTAGTTCTTATTGCTATTGTTATCTCCAGGTGGAGCTAAGTTTTCTGAGCATAATACGTGGATGTAAGGCTTTAGTTAGCTATAATTTTAAATCGTGTGGCAGTACGTATCAATTAGTGAAGAATAGATCACAGGACTGCTTTGAGATTATTCGTAAAAACAAGATGTCAATCTAGTCAAGTGTCTATATGAAACGAGTTTTTGTGCAGTTTTGAAGCCTAATCTCCGGGGAAAAACTGAAAAGTAGAGGCTATTTTAATGTGAAGGAGGTTGGAGAACAGTAACTGGAGAGAGAGAGAGACAAAGGTAGAGGTACCGGAAGTGATAGAGGAAGAGGAAAAGTTGTTGGCGAAAAGTGGAGAAAGGTAGGAGAAATGGATGGAAAATATAGAGAGAGATGATAAGGAAGGGAGATTGCTGCTCGTAGTTAAGAGAGGACGTGGAAGGAAAGAATATGCAACTTTTTCAGAGAGCTGAATAAATCTATGGCGTAAAATAGGCGTAAAATAGGCGTAATCTATGCTTTGGGGTATTTCTAAAGGTCCTGCGATAAATAATGATAGTTTCAAGGGGTCTCCGAAACCCACTTCAAAATATCAAGGTGATTATTTGAAAGTAATCTCAGGTGATACTTCTGCGCTTTTCTTTGAAACCATGTAATCATTTAGTATTTTAGAAAAGAACATGAATCTAACATGTTCAACACGGGTGTTGCCATCAATTCACTTCCGGGAAATTCCGTTAGGACAGGGCAAAGATTGCCTGTATTGGTGCTCAGGTTAGAATTAAAATGTTTCGTAAGATACGTCGGTTATGTATCGCATATCCTACGATAGACTGATTTCACCAACTAATTTGTAGATTATAATGGCAATAAAAAAAGGTAAGTTAGAGGATGTTTTAATGTGGTCACGTTTGAATGGGATTTCCCTCTACCATTTGACCAATGCCTTAGCTTTATTATCGACTCGGCAACGGCATTGTCAAGCCAGTGGCCTCTTTGGGTGGGAATTCCGTATCGGACATAAACTTTTGTCCTTTTCAATAGGTTGTTCTTAGACTCTCTGCTGTTTGTGACGATTTACTGCAGAATTCGAGAAGCCAAGTTTTCAATTACATCATCTGTTTTCTGAGGCTTTGCTTTACTAGTGCGCGTGTGATTGATATAAATGGAGGTTTTTTTGATTGGGCTTAGTTAAAGTAGTGATCGCTAGTGCTCGAGTAAATAAAAATAGGACTCGTTTAATGCATAATATCGTATTTTTACATATCCCCACTTAAAAAGGTCGCAAGGATCAACTTTGTCGACAGATACTTATTTATTTACATAGAACCCTGTAAGCCACTGCCAACGTGTTTGGCAGGGGGTGATTAAACACCAGACTGGCTATGATCCAAAATACTTGTTCTCCTTTAGTGCGGTGGAATAGTGTTATTCTTATCCCTTATCGTTCGTGAGTAAACTGAGTTATTAAATCTATCAGTTGTACATTTACAGGCCTGTAAGCACTCTAATTTTATTGGCATGATCTCTCCTACCGTAGTACGATGTAATACGATCGCCCCTATTGTATTACGATATGTACAATAATACGATTATATAATCATGAGATAGTTCTTTGTGAAAATCAGTTACGTTGTTTTTTTCGGTGGATAAGCTCCGGAAAACATAAATGCCATTTCGCATATTTTTTCATCCCTGAATGTCATACTATATCTCCTTACTTTTTTAATACGGACTGCAATACTTATATTTTTTACTTTGCTAACCAGACATTATTCCTTTTAAATGCAAATCTAAGTACCGATCTCCTATTATTATTTGCAGTAGTCTCCCGAGTTAGGATAGATATTTGATGAACTCTGGTAATATACGTTGTACACCTAAACCTTAACAACATGACACACAGTACCCTTAAACCTCATGTTACGCATTGCAATAACTCATTCTTCAGCACGGCATACTTCCTACTGCACCTACTTCCATCCGATATGTCTGTCTTTTCGTGCCTCTACCTTTCTTTTCTCCCATCTATCTCGGTATTCAGCATCCCATTTCCTCCTGCATCCACTTATCCTGCCTTCTTTGAATTTCCCCCCACAGGCATGTCTCTTACATGCCAAGGACTTCCTTTGTTTTCATTTCCGTCCATTTGTATCTTCTCCTATCGCCAATATCTCAAGAGCCTCCAAACCTAGCTTATCTTCATGCCTCAACGACCAAGTTTCTGAACCATGCAAAAAACTGCTCCATTTCAACATTTTCGCCAGTCTTACTTTTGCACCTTAATCAATCAATCTTACCTTTGCACTCTCTTCAATTCCCGCCACTTTAAAAATTCTTCTTTACCTAACGTAATTCTTCTTTGAATCACCCCACCACTCTGCCCGCTTCATCCAAAATACTTTTCCAACAGGTGTTTCCAACTGATACATTTGTTCTAGTCTATTTGGTCCAACGTTAATGTTCATAGTAGCCTTACCAATTCTTGAAAATCTCTTAACCTTCGTTTTATAATGATTGATGCTCATAAGATACCTATCTAACTGTCTGCAATGCTCTAAGTAACGATGGTAACGCTTTGGATGACCGCCAAACTAAAGTATGACCGGCAAATAGCAATGGTTGAATGAGTTCCCCGCTAGTATAACTCCTGCTTCCCTTACCGTTCAACCGCATGTATATTAGATGTGATAATGGACATTCCCGTCCTGCTTCCGTACATACCACTGCCCATCCCGACTCTCCATTTGCTCTCCACACTTGTGCAGTCTGAGGCATGTACAGGTTCCGAATAAGACGTCTATCCGTCTGTTCTACTTCTAACTTCTAGTAAATGTTTATTTATTGTGCCCATGCTCTGTCAAACGCCCTCTCAAAATCCACGAAGCATATAAATACATCTTGGTGTGAATTATTTCTCTAAACTGGTGACCTCATAATTGCCATGGCGTCACGCGTACCCTTCCCCTTTCTAAATCCAAATTGGTCCATTCTTAGGTACTTATTTTCTGCCTTCTCCATCTTTATTTTGATGATCATAAGTGCTTAAGTACCCGCGTGTGAAATCCAACATATACTCGTGTGGCCATCAAACACTTCTGCTTTTCCCTTTTTGTGGGATACTGATATAATTAAGTCTTCCGGCCGAATTATTCCCTTACAAATCTACGAATGAGAAAATGAAAAACTCTTCCTTCTCCGTTTTTCTAAATACTTGAGCAGTTCTACAGGATCTTTCCCACGTCCTTCGATTTATGTTCCTTTAATGTATTTTATATTTCTCATATAAGTATTCTTGGTCCTAAGCCATCCGTATCAACATTACGTATTCTATGTTATTCTATATTCTATTATTCTATTCTATATTCTTTTTTTATTCTATTATTATTCTATATTCAAACAAAACAGTTTCTGGCTATAACGAAACCTGGGTCGTGAAAAAATTAAAAAGTTTATGTGGAAAAGCAAAGTGGTTTGATTTATAAAAACGTCAGTTCTATATTCTGTTATTATATTCTATATTCTCTTTCAAAACTCACTCCTATTACCCTAACCACATTATCATTACCATATAGTTACTCTTTATATTTCTTTCGTGTCGACATAACCCCTTCTGTTTCGATAAATATTTTACCCGTTGCCCCCGAAATCGGGTAAATGGATGTTCCTTCGTTAAATATGAACCTTCGCCTTTCTGTATAACGCGCCCTTCTTGCCCTTTCTATGATTTCTCCATATTCTTGCACTACTCTTCCCCCCCAGGTTTCATTTGCGCTAATAGCCACTCGCCTCATTAATCATCTCTTTGTATTTTACCATCCCTAATTTTCAGTGCGCCTTCTTCCATGTCATTCTTTTATTCATTTTCCTAACCATTTTATCTGCAATCCTTAACCCTTTTTATAGTGACCCTTTCGATTGTTTCATTCGCATACTTTATCCCTTGTCTCAAATATTCTTATATTTCTCCTTCTGTGGTAGTAGTAGTGGTACTATACACTTTAGGGGGAAATGTTTCCGTTTAGGTGTTCATTGGTTTGATCTCCTAGCGTATTTTGTATCAGAAATCAGTATCAGTTTGCATAAGAATAATATGTATACTACCTTGATCAAAAAGATCCCGGAATTTATTCAGAAAATTAAAAATACAAGTTTATTCATCTAAATCTATATTGTCTCCTTCAAAGTAATCCCCATCGACTGCAACACACTTATGCCAGCGCTTGATCCAATCCTCGAAACATTTTTTATATTCGTTTTCGGTATGTCCATCAGTGCTTCCTGCGATTTTTCCATTACTTCCTCTCGGCTGCTAAAACGCGTTCCCCGTAATGGTTTTTTAACTCGATTGAACAGAAAGAAGTCACAGGGAGCCAAATCAGGTGAATTCGGTGGCTGTTGGATGGTATTTGTTGCATTTTTCGTCAAAAAATTACGAATAATGATATAGCACTGTGCGACGGTCTCTGGTCTCTTTCGGCGAATTGCTTCACGCAAACGTCTCATAACGCCCAAATAATACTCTTTGTTTACTGTCTGGCCTTCTGGCAAAAATTCATGATGCACTACACCGTTGTAATCCATGAAAACCGTCAGCATTGCCTTCTTAATTGACTGAAAACGACGTGGTTTTTTTGGTCTCGGCTCATTTGGTGAACGCCATTCACTTGCCTGATGTCTGGATTGCGTGTCGTACTCATAAACCCACGTCTCGTCTCCAGTAATGATCCTTTTGATGAATGTGGGATCGGATTCAGCCTCGCAAATCATGTCTTTTGCGACGTCAACACGGTCTCTTTTTTGCATGAAATTGAGGTCTTTTGGCACCAACTTTGCTGCTACACGACGGAAACCCAAATCATTAACCACAATGTCTTGGGCGGATCCATAGGCAATGTTCAAGTCCTCCGCTATTTCTCTGATGGTTAATTTGCGGTTATTGACCAACATTTCTTTTACTTTATCAATTTTTTCACCGAATTTTCGATGTCGATGGTCTGCCACTGCGTTCATCATCTTCGATTGACTCACGACCACTTCTGAACCGCTCGTGCCACTGGTAAACGACCGTTTTTTTTAGAGAATCGTTGCCGAAACACTTTTCCAACATTTCCAACGTCCGTGCGCCAATAAATCCGTTTTTTACGCAAAATTTAATACAAGTTCGTTGTTGCAAATTTAAATCCATTTCTGCAATTGTAAAAAATCGCCAACACACACAGAGATAGATGTACTCTTGGCTACGTAACTTTTGCAAATGTCAAGTTATGACACTGAGATTTAAAGGGAATATCAACAACAGATGTACCAATTTAACAAAAAAAACGGAACTCAAATCGGAACGATGGGAGCGCCACACGGTGGTTATTCCGGGAACTTTTTGTTCAAGGTAGTATATCTTTTCAATCTTTAGTCCCTCTTTACATGGTCCGAAAATTTACCCTCGGCCTTCCTTTCGTGTCCATTGATTCTAATCTCTCCTCTATCATGTCTCTTAGAAATTTATCAAGCCTTAAGGCCTGCTCATTCATCTGGTTCCTCTTTTCTTTATTGCGTCGCAGATTTCCTTTTCTCCTCATATTCTTCTGTACATTTCCTTGTTTCTCATTCTATTAGTCGGTATGCCTCCATCTCCAACACCAGGTTTCGTAGGTTCTAATTCGACTCAGTTATTCTTTTCCAGTAACCCATGTCTTCAATCGAGAGACTGCCACTCTCCACTCTCATTCATTCGCGCGCCGTTTCCTTTTTGGTTTACCTACCTTCTCTGAGCGTATTATTTGCCACTACGTGGCGGACTCAACTTGGTGCTGCGGCGCCTATGAAACTCAATAGAATCATGGACGTAGACTAAATTTGGGTGAATTACGCGGATTGTTCCGACGGGTATGTCGGGCCCATCCATCACCCCGCGAGCTCTTGCAAAATGCTCATTGCGAGGGGCGCTTAGTTTCTCCGCTCGCCCTCGGGAAGTGTTCGCCGCAGGTGAAAATTTGAACGGCGGTTGTGTAATAAACGGTCGCCGTGCGAGGCGGGCAAATTGGATTAATCACAATCGGTGGTCAGTTTCCGCTTTCCGGAGCAATTCGGTGGAACTGGCTTCGCGACGGCGCGCGGGTTGCCGGCATCACGTGAGGTGGGTGACACTGCTGCGCGTGCGTCCGTGCGTGCGTGAATGTTCTGGGCGCCTCTGGTAATTTTTTGGGAGGGGGTGGGGGGCGGGCGGTAGGAAAGAGTGCGCTGTACCCGAGGACCCTCCCGGCGGAGCAAATCGCGGGTCGCCAAACGGCGTTCCCGCTTGACGTCCAATTTCGCATGCGGCCGGTCGCGCGTCGACCTCACTTCGGCAGGAGGCACTGGCGAAGTCAAGGGAGAAGAGGAAGGGCGGACTGCCCCGGGCGGCACTTTTGGCTTACCACATTGGTCGGAGGACCGGGGCAAACGACCCCAAATGGGGTAAAAAATGGAAATTTCTAGGGCAATGAAAGCTCAATAAGCATACGAGTAAAATTTGTTATATATACGGATTCATTGAAGGCTAAATTCCATTCGCCATTTTTTTCTGCTGTCGGAGTTTGTGGCCGTTGGTGTCTTTCGTAAATTATTCGCCTAAAATGGACCTTTTTTGCACGTATTGAATGCATTGCTATAATTAAGTATCCAGCTCGTTCCTGTAACAGTTTCAACCTGTAACAAAATCCACCTTATAAGACACCATAAAATAAATAAATGTGTACATATTTTTATGTGTGTGTGTGTATGTGTGTGTATGTATGTGTTACTGTCAACCATTTTTTTTACTCCACGTACTTTCCGCCTCCCTTATAATAATGAAAAAAATCCCTCACGCAGCTTCAAATAACTTCACTGCTGCCATTATCCGTTGTCTTGCTAATAGCGCCTGTTTATATCTTACTTACATTCACGATTTCCGAAAGCACGAACTAGCTACGCCATTTACTGGTAGGAGGGACGTGTTTACCTGATTTTGTCGTTGACTGATTGACTTCATCAAGACCTATGCCCCAAGCAGGGCGCTTAGTGGTTGTGAAATATGGACGACATCGGCGGAGGACAAGAGAAAATTGAAAGCGTTGAAAGTCAAGAGATTGACTGAAATAAGCTGAGAGATGAGGTCTCAAAGGAAGAAAATCTGAATACACGTATAATTAAAGAAATGGTATGCAGTGGTTTGGAAGTTAAAACGATAGGTCAAAAAAGAGACACTAGGGCTTTCTTCTAACAATAACGGATAGGTCGCTATAAAGAAAAAATATGAACGTCGACTGAGGAGGCATTACATCAGTCAAATAATTGAAGGGATTGATTATAGATCCCGCCAGCAGTTTAAGAAACTGGCTCGGTGAAGAAAGGATTGGCGGACTTCGTCCAGCCAACCACGAGGTTTAGGACTGGGAGAGGATATTGTAGCTGAATATTTATGTATTCGGTTTTGCTTCCAACTTTATGCTTAAACTTTTACAAGAGAGATGCAAAATGCTAGTATTAGTGGGTATTATTCATATTTTCATAATCATCACTTCTGCCCATGCCCCATCAAAAAAGTGGGTTTCGGATGATACCTAATACTTATTACATATCTCGTATTTTTCCTTCAACCAAATCTTTTCTTCGCCCTGCTATGTTCTCTTCTTCAGTTCCTCGTACTTTGGACCAACCTTCGTATTTTCCGAACACCCGTGCAATTTTCTTCCTTCGTCTTCCCTGCTTGTTTAACGTTGTACCCCATCTTTCAACATTCAAGCGTCTCTCAGCATCTCCTCAATTCACCTTTTCTATGAAGAATTCTGAATTTTCGGGTTTTCACCGCGTTGTTGTTTGAAGCCGACAACAGTTTCGCCGAAGTTTCATCCGGCGTCTTCAGGTCGAAGATGATGTATCTACTTCCTGAATCCATCCATCCATCATCTTCGACCTGAAGACGCCGGATGCAACTTCGGCGAAACTGTTGTCGGCTTCAAACAACAACGCAGTGAAAACCCGGATATGCAGAATTCTTCAAGCCACCGCCACGAAAATCTACGCAGCCATATATCACCTTTTCTATGTTCTTCATAATTTCTATTCCCACTCCTTCTTTCCCCGCGCTGTGTCGATTCCTTTATGTGACTCTGATGCGACGCCACACTACCAACAGTGCGTTTTCGTAACCTACCCTCGCCCAAGGAGAACTGACTTAATCCTTTTTAAGACAATCCTAATTAATCCTGTCACTGTTAAAGCAGTATAATTTAACCGGGAAAGCATGCGTAGGACTAGCATTTGAATTCAAATCAGTCTTTGACTATTTATGTTTAACTATTTTCTGAGAAATATCACAACACCATTATAGAAAAATTCGTCAATTGTTGCATTTCAATGATTTTGTCGAATTTCTTTCTTAAATGATGGATTGGCATTCATTTATGGATCTTACATAGTTACCATATTTTAGGTCACAGTGTTCGTAAATTAACACTACCTACATCCCATAATGTTGATGATATCCTATTTTAAATGAGTATTGGTATTATAGTTAGTACATTTGTTTTAATACATTTAGGAATGTTTAATTATTCGAGTATCTTTTTTTTAATTTCCAGTAACCTATTGTCTCGAAGAATGCTTCCAGGTAGCCTCCTACTTGTCTGCGTCTTCCATTGACTATTCTCCTTTCGCTGATTCTTAAAAGATTGTATTCTTTGGTCGCTTTGGCCTATGCCATTTTGTCATCCTTCTTCCATCGCACCCTCGTTTCTGACTCTTCCCGTCTTCTTTTCTCTTCTGCCGCATCCGTCCAAGTGTCAGTCGTGAACTGGTAAATTTCACAAGTGGACTAGTTATAGATCCAGTATATGTCACTAGAAGTTGTTTTTCTAATGATAGAAGGTCCTTTACCCTGGTACTATTATTTTATTTAATAGCTCCTCGAGTTATCTCTCCCTGTCACTCCATCGAGAACATCTGTCCAAATATATTATATATGATTTTCAGCATGATGTCGTTGAAATCTCGGTCTCAAAGATGTTATTTCGTCATTGTGATGAGGGATTGTGGTCGAGGCTCCGAGTTCATGTTTTCTTGACAGCCATCTCAGACAGACAGTCTCAGAAAGCAGTGGTCATGGCAGGTTAAAAAAATGAATTGCCGCATTAGTACGAACTTTGAGAATAATGTCGACCTTTAAAGCTCTCCATATATTACGTTTCGCGTTATTTGAAAATCCATACGCCTCTTTTATGCCTCCGAAAAGTGGTAATCGAAGCAAAATGTTAGGCGTAGATCGGAGGTTTTTGAAATGTGGGTGTTGAGAAAGATGGAAAGGTAAGATGGACGAAAGGAAATCAAGCAAAGAGGTGTAGAGTCAGCTAGAAGTATACTCCTCTATGAAGATCGGCGGGTAGACGTGATGTATCCCGAATATTTAACCCCTCGAGGGTGTCCTGAACTTTTCAAGCCCCCGATCCAACAAATATCAATTTGGCCTGAAATAATGCGTCCAAAAACCGGTCGGGTGACCTGAGTACTGCGGTAGGTTTTGGTTCATCTCTCTCGCATCGCCACTTCCGTTGGCACTTCCCTTGCGAGGAATCTGGAAGCTCTAGAGGCGCCTTCTCTCATCTTTTGAAGGTCTTTACTTCTGCAGGTGGCCGATCTTCCAAAAGTGACTTCTCGAAAGGCTTTCCTAATGATCCACAGGTCCCAATGTTTCGAGATACTGCCCACGAATGTATCGGTATGAATGCATGACTATATTCCCCGAATGCATACGTATGTATATTTTCAATAGACCGTGTACACATTCCTGCTGTTAATTCAGAGCACAAACTGCGGCTACGCCTGCTTATCTGCGCTAAGCTGACCACATTCGCGCTTATCGCCCTTTATTCCATCGCGTCGCTAGCGTAGGCATAGTATCACTCTTTTCTTGTAATTTACACATTATTCCTCCTTAATGTCACCATCCCATTTATCATTTCCTCAATCTACACTTTTATCAACTTCCTTTGCCGGAATTACTTCCTGGCGAAATATATTTATTCGCCATAATCTTTCTTCCTTAGCGAAATTTTATGTATGATAAGTAGAGCTGTTTTTTCTCCTGACTTCATATGTGACTGCTTGTATTTCTTTTTCTTGACATGAAGTGAATAATCTATTGTGGTTGGACTAAGATGAGCTTTTTACGACGAACCTCTTCCTTAAGTTTCCCGAAAGAAGTTGTTTGACATAAAATTAGTTGCTCTGTTTTCAATGTCCATAGTGGTCGTGCTGAAAGAGGAATACGATTGTCTAATTCTATTTTGACTTGAGGTTTCGTTAATATTTCGCTCATTATATTCATTACTGGAACATTTTTTCTTGAAACATGAAATACTCGTGGAAATAAGCATTGCTTGGGAAGTCATTTCCGTTAAAAAGTCGGCAAAATTGAATGAAACTCTATGATATTGAATTATCTTCTGAAGTCAACTTTCGTAAAATCTTCCGATTGTTATCACGAGAACTGACGGTTATTAACATCTGATTGATTTTTAAGACTTTAAATGATTATCACGATTGAAATAGTGATGGATTTCACCACCATGGTAAATGGAATACATAGCTGCTCTATTCACTAAAAAGACACTTGAAAATTATAGCGGTGTTTTAAACTAACTTTAAAGAGTGTTGGCAAATAAGGTTTTATGAAATGTCAGCATAGAACTGATTATTTATTGTAATTTTTAAATATAACTTGAAGATGATAGCTAAATTATCCATGTGCATGAATGAAGGCAACAAAGTGAACTCTCTGGTTAAGTATCAAATTAAGCTTATTCCCAATTAATGATTTGTTATTTGATAAACTATTGTCTTCGTCGACCCTTGTAATCAGTTCTTACGCCAATATTATTATTTAACAGCTCCCTCCCAAGTTTAATTTCTCTTTTCTAGTTAATGAGATTACGAAATGCGTGATGAAACAGTTTTGTGTCCGGTACACAATGTATTTATTTCTATTTTGGTGTTTCAATGAGTACTGGAAGTGGAGGAATATGCCTGAGAACGTTCGGAGAAAGATATCATATCCCCAGGAGGGGAATGCATGCTATGAAACCAGCAGATAAGCTTTACGGAAGCAGTAGGAAAACTACGCTCAAATAGCGTAATTCAGAAAACGATTGCATGAAAAACTGTGGATTCAAATCATAAACTCTAGTGAAACTTGTTCAATTTAGATTTTTAATCAATCTGCGGTCTCCAATTACTATTCTATCGTTGCTGTTACTTTGCTGTTGAGCATCTGGTGTTTTTTTTAATGTGGGAAATCATTTCTTCGCCGTCCGCGCAGGATATGTACGACAGTTATGCAAATAAAGGACATATTTTTGTTTTAGTGCCGACTTTCAGCTTGCTGTGGTAGGTTGCACTGTCGGGACGAATTCCATCCATGAGTAAAAGGATGTAAGAGTGGTTATAGAGCAAACGGTCGCACCTGCGCACAAGTGCGTGTAGTGATCAAACAGTTATATCTCCTGTTGGCGTCTATAGTAAAACAAAATCCGGCGCATTACCCGGAAGAGTTGCATGTTGGTGATTCTTCGGTGAGGCAAAAATTAACGTGGTAGCACCAACAAATTGATAGCGTGTAATTATCCTACTCCTGGCAAATAGTGTCAAATGCAAATGTCCCATGGCGCCTTTTCCGAAACTGTCACCATTCCGCACCCAGTAATGGACAGGTAAAGGTTTAAAATGAAGCTCACGCTGGTCGTTAATTGAATCCGGTCCCGAAGAGGTGGCGTCCAAACGTCAGCTAATGCGCTTCAACTAGCCCTTCGGAACATTCCGCGGAAGGAACGCTTGTATTGAATTTTATTTTATGGAGTTCGCATTATACACGAATACACTAAATTCTCAATCGTCGGAATAAAGGTATGAAAATCGAATGACAATATGATCGTTAATTGCAAATGCACTAAAACGTGATTCACGGAAAATAAAAATTATCTTTGTGGAAGGACATTTCTTGATCCGACTGATAACATTTGAAAGCATTTTTGTCCTGCAGCATATAATATTTTTCACCACTGCGATAGGATGTTAGCCGGACCCATTCCACGGACTTGCATACCCGAATCATCCGTTAAATAGCTTCGGCAACTACCCTTGGGTTCCATCTCTCGATGCCACTTGAACACCAACTATTCCGACCCTCTGTCGAACGAAATACAATTTATACAATACAATGATTATAAATTCTATCGTGAGGTTCCCACTTCTATGTTGCAGAAATGTTTATTTGCTCATGGCCTGTAAAAAAATATTTCAATTCAAATAATTAATTCCCCCGCTATTACCTTTTGCTGATTATTCCTGTTGCATCCAAGTGGCATTTAGGACGGGGTAATGGGTGCAGTGTTTTTAGTTGGGCTCGAAGGACGTACGTGTACATAAATTAGTATGGTTATTAGCGGTGCGGTCAACAATTAATAGCGTTTGAGTGGGTGTCAAAACTCTTTATAAGTAAGTAGTAGTACAGGGTGCGGCAACATAACTTCCTTTTTTCAAAAGCAAGCCCCCTTTAAATACAGAAAAAATATTTTCAATAGCCAAGCGTGATCAATTGACGGGTAATTTCCTCTCCTAGCCTCGTCTTTCGTCGACCACTGATCTGTCGACTGCTCCGTTCACGGCGTGTTTCTAGTACGTTATCGTTTTTTCTACGATATATATATATATATATATATATATTAAATATTCGATTTGTAATATTTGTTCGCCGTATGGCGGGATTTCGTGATTGAATGTGTTTGTATACGAAATCCCGCCATGTGTGTTTATAAATACCAAATCCCGCCACACGGCGAACAAATATTCATTCACATAGAAATAGATATAAGGAAAGGTGAAAGGAACACAAATAAAGGACTAACACAGGAGAGGTGGGGAAGGCGGAATCGAGCAGACCACTAATGTAAAATATTTTCCTCGACCGGGACTTGAACACCGGATCTCTCCACTTGCCGGGCGGATGCTCTAACCACTTGAGCTTTCGAGAAAATGTACTTTCCACTGAAATCTACGATCTTATAAAGCGCCAAAGTATCCCGGTTCATTAGCCAAGAGATGGCGTTAGGGAGCCGTTACACCCACCAAAGGAGAAATAGACAAACACAAGAAGAAGAAGGACAGTAGGTTAGCAAGCATACAACATCATAAAGGATAGGAACGGTGCGTTTCATGGCACGCATAGCCAGAAGAAGATATATATATATAAATATATATATATATATATATATATATATATATATATATATATATTTATATATATATAACTTAGACAGCAACGCACAGCACGAGAACACATAAAAAGAACACTCACAATAGGGCATTAAAGGAGATGAAAGCAAATAAGGCCGTGGGGGTGGACAACATTCCTGTAGAACTGTTGAAATGTTTAGGAAAATGTGGGAAGAAGGCCCTTTATGGACTGATTCGTAGTATCTATGAGGAAGGAATCTGGCCGGAAGATTTTGTGAGATCAGTGTTAGTTCCTATTCCAAAAAAGGCAAAGGCTACGTCATGTGAGGATTACAGAACAATAAGTCTGATATCCCATGTAGCTAAAGTTATTCTCAGGATCATCAACAAAAGGATAGAGAGTAAGGCAAATGATTACTTAGGGGATGATCAGTTTGGATTTAGGAAAGGAAGAGGTACGCGTGATGGATGCCATTGCAGTAATGAGATCACTAATCGAGAGGAATATAGAATACAATCAGGACTTTTTTGCCTGTTTTGTAGATTTCGAAAAAGCGTTTGATAGAGTGAATTGGGAAACATTAATGCGTGTATTGCAGAAAATAGGAATGGATTGGAGGGACAGGAGACTGATCCGCCACCTGTACATGTCTCAGACTGCTCAGGTGCGAGTGGGGAACGGAGAGTCCGGATGGGCAGTGTTAGGAAGAGGTGTAAGGCAGGGTTGCCCATTGTCACCGGTGCTGTTCAACGTATATGTGGAGGAAATGATTAAAGAGGCATGGGAAGAACTGGAGGTAGGAATGAAAGTCGGAGGGGAATTCGTAAAATCGGTTAGGTTTGCTGATGACCAAGCATTAGTTGCTCAGTCAGCCACGGGGTCGCAAGCATTGTTGAGTGAATTGGAGGTTCAGTGCGATAAATATGGGATGAGAATCAATATTAATAAAACAAAGGTTATGCGATTTCCCAGAAAGAAAAAGGTTAAGCTAAATATTAAAATAGGCGGGGAAAAAATAGAGCAAGTAGAGCAGTTTACATATCTCGGAAGTGTTTTGGACCAATATGGTCAAAGTGGTAGGGGCGTAAGGAGAAGAATTGCGCTAGGCAAGGAGGCTTTCTCAAGGAGGAGGGAGTTGATGACGGGGACGTTGAGTAGAGATGTTAAGACAAGACTCGTAAAAACTCTGATATGGAGCGTAGCTACTATCTTGAACAAAAAGTTCCCGGAATAACCACCGTGTGGCGCTCCCATCGTTCCGATTTGAGTTCTGTTTTTTCTGTTAAATTGGTACATCTGTTGTTGATATTCCCTTTAAATCTTAGTGTCATAACTTGACATTTGCAAAAGTTACGTAGCCAAGAGTACATCTATCTCTGTGTGTGTTGGCGATTTTTTACAATTGCAGAAATGGATTTAAATTTGCAACAACGAACTTGTATTAAATTTTGCGTAAAAAACGGATTTAGTGGCGCACGGACGTTGGAAATGTTGGAAAAGTGTTTCGGCAACGATTCTCTAAAAAAAAAGGGCGTTTACCAGTGGCACGAGCGGTTCAGAAGTGGTCGTGAGTCAATCGAAGATGATGAACGCAGTGGCAGACCATCGACATCGAAAGTCGGTGAAAAAATTGATAAAGTAAAAGAAATGTTGGTCAATAACCGCAAATTAACCATCAGAGAAATAGCGGAGGACTTGAACATTGCCTATGGATCCGCCCAAGACATTGTGGTTAATGATTTGGGTTTCCGTCGTGTAGCAGCAAAGTTGGTGCCAAAAGACCTCAATTTCATGCAAAAAAGAGGACCGTGTTGACGTCGCAAAAGACATGATTTGCGAGGGCTGAATCCGATCCCACATTCATCAAAAGGATCATTACTGGAGACGAGACGGTTTATGAGTACGACACGCAATCCAGACATCAGGCAAGTGAATGGCGTTCACCAAATGAGCCGAGACCAAAAAAACCACGTCGTTTTCAGTCAAGAAAGAAGGCAATGCTGACGGTTTTCATGGATTACAACGGTGTAGTGCATCATGAATTTTTGCCAGAAGGCCAGACAGTAAACAAAGAGTATTATTTTGGGCGTTATGAGACGTTTGCGTGAAGCAATTCGCCGAAAGAGACCAGAAATCGTCGCACAGTGCGTCGCGACCGTCGCACAGTGCTATCATTATTCGTAATTTTTTGACGAAAAATGCAACAAATACCATCCAACAGCCACCGAATTCACCTGATTTGGCTCCCTGTGACTTCTTTCTGTTCAATCGAGTTTAAAAACCATTACGGGGAACGCGTTTTAGCAGCCGAGAGGAAGTAATGGAAAAATCGCAGGAAGCACTGATGGACATACCGAAAACCGAATATAAAAAATGTTTCGAGGATTGGATCAAGCGCTGGCATAAGTGTGTTGCAGTCGATGGGGATTACTTTGAAGGAGACAATATAGATTTAGATGAATAAACTTGTATTTTTAATTTTCTGAATAAATTCCGGGAACTTTTTGATCAAGGTAGTATATATTTATGATAATCACAATTATCTAATCCAATCATAAATTAATATATCTAATAATAAGTATAAATTCACTGATAGTCATAACAAACACAGAAACCAAAACACAAAAGAGGAAAAACTCACTGGTTCTCGAATTTTCGGTGGTCCAACCACCTTTCTCAAGAGGAATTAGGAACAGAACTGAGGCAGAGGAGGGCCCGAAAGCAGTGGTAGGAAGGAGAAGGGGAAATGGGGGAAAAGAGGGGAAAAGAGGGGAAAAGAAAGGAAAGGGGGGAAGGCATTCGAGGTGAGGAGTTTGGAGGGGTAGTGTATGGCGCGGGAATTTTAAAAAAGGCGGGGATGATATGGAAGTTGTTGGGGGCGGAGGGGGGATGAAATAATATGCATAAGGGGGGCAATTAATGTTTAATATTAATACCTGGGCGATTCCAGGAATCCAAGAGCCAGATGAAAGCTAGCTCTAATGTTTTGAGTTTCAGTGGAGGGTCTGAGTGTGGGAGGGATGCTAAGACGGATGCTTAAAACATTGGTCAAAGGCAGCGTTGTGTTCGGAGGCATGTTTGGGGATTGGGAGCATACCAATAAGGGAGGAATTGTTGCATGAGGCTCTATGATTATTGATTCTAATATTGAGGGGTGTGGTACACTGTCCAATGTAAAAAGGCAGGGCAAAGTGGGCACTTGAGTAGGTAGACAACATTGCTGGAGGTACACGATGAGTAGGGAATTGGTGGGAGAGAGTTAAAGAGCGGGTGGGAGAGGGATGGATTCTGGTTAGGAAAATAGGACATGTTTTGCATCTAGGTTTATTGCAGGGTTCTGTGAGTGATTTTGGAACGGGGCGAGGATTTAAGAAGTGGATTGGTTAGATTTTAGAAGATCTGATAGATTGGCGGGGCGTTTGAAAGTTGACAGAGGGGCATTTGGGGGAAAAGGTTGGTGGTGGAATTGTGGTTTTTGAGGATAGGATAGAGGTCCTTTAGGATAGAACGCAGAGATTCTAGGCCAGGGAGAAACGTGGTACAAATTGAAAGAGGGTGGTTTTTCGCGGTGGTGGAAGGTCTGGGGAGTGTAAGTATGCCTACGGATCCTCTTATTCAGGAGGGATTCAGGATAACCCCGTTTGAGGAGGGAATGGTGTAAATTTATGAGGAAATTGTCTAGGGAGTCAGGGTCATTGCAAATTCTGTGACCCCTTATGGAAAGGGAATAAGGAATGGAACGTTTGGTGTGGTATGGGTGACAGCTGCTAAAATGTAAGTACTGTTGTTTATTTGTGGGTTTTATATGTACGGATGTGTGAAATTTATGGTCTATAAATGATATGTTAACATCTAGGAAGGTGATTTGGGAGGAGGAAACTGTAGACGTGAAGGAGATAGAGGACGAAGCATTAAGGTTGGAAATGAAAGTTTTCAGGGAATCAGGACCATGTGGCCAGAGAAGGAAAATATCGTCAATATATCTGAGCCACAATAGCGGTTTCAGGGGTTGTTGTGACAGGAATTTATTCTCCACGAGACCAAGAAAGAGGTTTGCATAGGACGGGCTGAACCTGCTACCCATGGCACAACCCTTGATTTGTAGGTAGAAATTATCATTAAAGGAGAAGGAATTGCGGGTAAGAATGAACTCGGAAAGGCTGAGGAGAAAATCTGTGCTGGGGATGTGTGGCTCAGGGCGTTGGGAGAGGTAGTGTTGGAGGGCGGAGAGACCTTCTGAGTGGGGAATGGATG
This sequence comes from Hetaerina titia, assembly GCA_037158775.1. NCBI lineage: Eukaryota > Metazoa > Arthropoda > Insecta > Odonata > Calopterygidae > Hetaerina > Hetaerina titia. The sequence goes on along the minus strand of CM073770.1, from coordinate 121,190,677 downwards.
TGTACAGGGACGTGGCATCTATAGTGGCCATAATGATCTCGGCATCTGGAGGGAGGGAGATAGAATTTAATCTATCCAGGAAATGGTAGGAATCTTTAGTGAATGATGGTAGGGCCTGGACAATCGGCTGGAGATAGTGGTCTACAAATGCCGAGATTCTTTCTGTTGGGGAGTGACGGGAGGATAAAATCGGTCGACCAGGATTACCCGGCTTGTGAATCTTCGGAAGGATATAGAAATGAGGAGTGCGTGGGTGGGGAGGGGAGAGGAGGGCTAAGTCTGAAGGAGATAGAATCTATCTCCTTCTTCTCTTCTATCTCTTCTATCTCCTTCAGACTTAGCCCTCCTCTCCCCTCCCCACCCACGCACTCCTCATTTCTATATCCTTCCGAAGATTCACAAGCCGGGTAATCCTGGTCGACCGATTTTATCCTCCCGTCACTCCCCAACAGAAAGAATCTCGGCATTTGTAGACCACTATCTCCAGCCGATTGTCCAGGCCCTACCATCATTCACTAAAGATTCCTACCATTTCCTGGATAGATTAAATTCTATCTCCCTCCCTCCAGATGCCGAGATCATTATGGCCACTATAGATGCCACGTCCCTGTACACATCCATTCCCCACTCAGAAGGTCTCTCCGCCCTCCAACACTACCTCTCCCAACGCCCTGAGCCACACATCCCCAGCACAGATTTTCTCCTCAGCCTTTCCGAGTTCATTCTTACCCGCAATTCCTTCTCCTTTAATGATAATTTCTACCTACAAATCAAGGGTTGTGCCATGGGTAGCAGGTTCAGCCCGTCCTATGCAAACCTCTTTCTTGGTCTCGTGGAGAATAAATTCCTGTCACAACAACCCCTGAAACCGCTATTGTGGCTCAGATATATTGACGATATTTTCCTTCTCTGGCCACATGGTCCTGATTCCCTGAAAACTTTCATTTCCAACCTTAATGCTTCGTCCTCTATCTCCTTCACGTCTACAGTTTCCTCCTCCCAAATCACCTTCCTAGATGTTAACATATCATTTATAGACCATAAATTTCACACATCCGTACATATAAAACCCACAAATAAACAACAGTACTTACATTTTAGCAGCTATCACCCATACCACACCAAACGTTCCATTCCTTATTCCCTTTCCATAAGGGGTCACAGAATTTGCAATGACCCTGACTCCCTAGACAATTTCCTCATAAATTTACACCATTCCCTCCTCAAACGGGGTTATCCTGAATCCCTCCTGAATAAGAGGATCCGTAGGCATACTTACACTCCCAGACCTTCCACCACCGCGAAAAACCACCCTCTTTCAATTTGTACCACGTTTCTCCCTGGCCTAGAATCTCTGCGTTCTATCCTAAAGGACCTCTATCCTATCCTCAAAAACCACAATTCCACCACCAACCTTTTCCCCAAATGCCCCTCTGTCACTTTCAAACGCCCCGCCAATCTATCAGATCTTCTAAAATCTACCAATCCACTTCTTAAATCCTCGCCCCGTTCCAAAATCACTCCCAGACCCTGCAATAAACCTAGATGCAAAACATGTCCTATTTTCCTAACCAGAATCCCATCCCTCTCCCACCCGCTCTTTAACTCTCTCCCACCAATTCCCTACTCATCGTGTACCTCCAGCAATGTTGTCTACCTACTCAAGTGCCCACTTTGCCCTGCATTTTACATTGGACAGTGTACCACACCCCTCAATATTAGAATCAATAATCATAGAGCCTCATGCAACAATTCCTCCCTTATTGGTATGCTCCCAATCCCCAAACATGCCTCCGAACACAACGCTGCCTTTGACCAATGTTTTAAAGCATCCGTCTTAGCATCCCTCCCACACTCAGACCCTCCACTGAAACTCAAAACATTAGAGCTAGCTTTCATCTGGCTCTTGGATTCCTGGAATCGCCCAGGTATTAATATTAGACATTAATTGCCCCCTTATGCATATTATTTCATCCCCCTCCGCCCCCAACAACTTCCATATCATCCCCGCCTTTTTTAAAATTCCCGCGCCATACACTACCCCTCCAAACTCCTCACCTCGAATGCCTTCCCCCCTTTCCTTTCTTTTCCCCTCTTTTCCCCTCTTTTCCCCCATTTCCCCTTCTCCTTCCTACCACTGCTTTCGGGCCCTCCTCTGCCTCAGTTCTGTTCCTAATTCCTCTTGAGAAAGGTGGTTGGACCACCGAAAATTCGAGAACCAGTGAGTTTTTCCTCTTTTGTGTTTTGGTTTCTGTGTTTGTTATGACTATCAGTGAATTTACGTTACACGTTTGTGGGTTTTCCAAAAAAGTGTATAATAATAAGTATAAAATATATATAATAATAATAAGATCTAATCATAAATTATATTTCTATATATAATCAGTATTTCAATCCTAGGGTTGGTTTACTGCAGCCCTCCATTCTATTCTATTTAATGTCAATTCCCTCAATCCCTGATACCTTTTCGTATTTTATTCCTAATCAATCCGTTGTCTCAATGTACGTTCAATCCATCTATTTCTTCTTTTCCGTCGAGTTCTCCATATGGCCTTATCCTCTTCTACATACTTCCTCGTTCCTTACTTTGTCTGTCCATTTAATCTTCAGCGTTCTCCTCCTGCACCATGTTTCAAAGGCTTCTATTCTTCGCTGGTCCACTTTTACAATGCTCCAAGTCTCGGAACCATAGAGCACCATGCTCCGCACGAAAGTCTTGATGAGTTGTTTCCTTGTTTCTAGCTTAGGTTCTTTGAACATAGTAATTGCCTCTTCATGAAAGCCTTCTTAGCTTGGGCTACTCTTCGCTTGATGTCGGTCGAACTTCTTCCATCCCATGTTATGCTGCTGCCCAAGTAGATGAAGGATTCCACTTGTTCTAGTTGCACCCCTCGAATTGTGATATCTGAATTCAGCTTCTCTCTTCCGCACACGAGGATTTTAGTTTTCTTCTTGTTGATGTTCATATTATTTTCCCCCAGCACTTGATCCATAGCACTTAGAGTTGCTTGCAGGTCCTCTCGCGTTTCCGCCACTATTGCAATGTCATCTGCAAACCGGAGCATGTTGATTTCTTCTCCATTTACCTTGACTCCTTTGATACCCAATTCTTGTGTTTCTTTTATTGCCTCTTCCAGGTATTTTTTGAACATCTTCTCCAAGTTTACGAATACCACATATAATGGCTTATTTACGCGTCTCATTTTTTCGGCCCGAACTCTCAAGCTGAGAATTGCCTCCCCTGCTCCTCGGTTTTTCCTGAATCCGAATTGGTTTTCTGAGAGGTTTCCTTCTATCCTTCCTTCTATTCTTCGACTAATTATCCGAGTAAGGATTTATGATACCTGAGTTACCAGGCTCAATCTTCTTTGTTATTTGCATTTATCTGTTTTTGGTTACTTCGGTATTGTAGGCATATACTTATATTTTGTTATTGAAAGGTAATCTACCGGTTAAGGTAGGTTTTTGGATGGACACAACTATCAAATAAATATTTGGCGACTCCTAACAAAACGCAATCCAGCATCTACTCTACATCAGGTCTCTCTTCATCTCTGTGTACTTCTTTCCTCCCTTCATCCCGTCCAACATCCCTATCCTGTTCCTGTCCTTTCCTCGTTTGCGTAACATTCTCCCCTCTATTACCGTCTTCAACATCCCACTGCCGCTCAATACGCCTTTCATCCATTTTCCTGCATCCATAGGATTTCTCCCAACAAACCCCTCTCCTCGCCCAACATCCCTAGTACTTCCTCATTTGTTTTCCTTTCGGTCCATTTCACCTTCTCCATTCTTCTCCACGCCCAAATTTCAAAAGCCTCCAATCTACGTCTATCCTCCTGCTCCAGTGGCCACGTTTCCGCGCCGTATATAGCTACGCTCCATATCAAAATTTTCACGAGTCTTTTCTTTACCTCACTACTCAATGTCCCGGTCATCAACTCCCTCCTCCTTGAGAAAGCCTCTTTACCTAGCGCAATTCTCCTTACGGGCCTACTACTTTGAACGCGTTGGTCCAAAACACTTCCGAGATACGTAAACTATACTATACGAGTTATATATATGATGTAAATGGAATTAGAACTAGTAGACAAAGACAAAAACACAGAGACACACGCCAAGAAACACACAAAGAGACACACAAAGAAACTCAATGGGTATCGAGTTTTCGGTGGTCTAACCGCCTTTCTCAATAGGAGGAAGGAACGGAACTGAGGCAAAGGAGGGCCCGAAAGCACTGGATGGAAGGAGGTGGGGAAAGGCATGCGAGGAGAGAGATTGGAGGGGAATAGTTAGGCGTGGGATTTTTCAAAAAGGGTGGGGATGATATGGAGGGTGTTGGATGAAATTATGTGTAAAAAGGGGCAATTAATGCCTAATATTGATACCTGGGCGATTCCAGGAATCCAGGAGCCAGATGAAAGCTTGCTCTATTGTTTTGAGTTTCAGTGGAGGGTCTGAGGGTGGGAGGGATGCTAAGATGGAGACACTATAGCATTTGTCAAAGGGAGTGTTGTGTTCGGAGGCGTGTTTGGGGATTGGGAGCATACCAATCAGGGACGAATTCTTACATGAGGCTCGATGGTTATTGATTCTAATATTAAGGGGTGTGGTACACTGTCCAATATAAAAGGCAGGGCAAAGTTGGCACTTCAGGAGGTAAACTACATTGCTGGAGGCACATGAGGAGTAGGGAATTGGTGGGAGAGAGTTAAAGAGCGGGTGGGAGAGGGATGGGATTCTGGTTTGGAAAATAGGACATGGTTTTCATCTAGGTTTATAGTAGGGCCTGGGAGTGGTTTTATGACGGGGCAAGGATTTAAGGAGTGGATTGGTTGATTTGGGAAGATCTGATAAATTGGCGGGGTGTTTGAAAGTGACAGAGGGGCATTTGGGAAAAAGGCTGGCGGTGGAATTATGGTTTTTGAGGATAGGATAGAGGTCTTTTAGGATAAATCGGAGAGATTCTAGGCCAGGGAGATACTACCTTGATCAAAAAGTTCCCGGAATAACCACCGTGTGGCGCTCCCATCGTTCCGATTTGAGTTCTGTTTTTTTTTGTTAAATTGGTACATCTCTTGTTGATATTCCCTTTAAATCTTAGTGTCATAACTTGACATTTGCAAAAGTTACGTAGCCAAGAGTACATCTATCTCTGTGTGTGTTGGCGATTTTTTACAATTGCAGAAATGGATTTAAATTTGCAACAACGAACTTGTATTAAATTTTGCGTAAAAAACGGATTTAGTGGCGCACGGACGTTGGAAATGTTGGAAAAGTGTTTCGGCAACGATTCTCTAAAAAAAAGGGCGTTTACCAGTGGCACGAGCGGTTCAGAAGTGGTCGTGAGTCAATCGAAGATGATGAACGCAGTGGCAGACCATCGACATCGGAAGTCGGTGAAAAAATTGATAAAGTAAAAGAAATGTTGGTCAATAACCGCAAATTAACCATCAGAGAAATAGCGGAGGACTTGAACATTGCCTATGGATCCGCCCAAGACATTGTGGTTAATGATTTGGGTTTCGTGTAGTATGTCGTGCAAATGGAAATAGGGTGGGTTTCCGCGGTAGTGGAAGGCTTGGATTGTAAGCATGTCTTCGGATCCTCTTGTTCAGGAGGGATTCAGGATATTAACAAGAACCTCATGAACAAGAGAATCCGTCGGATGAATTGACGGATGGCGAGTTTTTGGACATCATGGAAATTTGTCCGTTCACTCTAAGACTCTCACTGACGCACAGCAGTGTCACTCATCACTCAGTCGGTGCACAGCACCAAATCCCCGATGAATGTCAGCAGCTTTGAAGTTCATTGCCAGTAAAAACCTTATTACAAAACGCATTTTACATTTGGCGGGATTTCAAATATTGGCATTGTAGGCATAAAAATAACAATGCAAAATTTGCATTGTTCATTTGAACTTCCTACTATAAACAAACGTCAAGTGAGGCCTTCCAAACACTTCAGCTCGAGGCGTACTGGCCTGGTGTTGTGTGTGTGTGTGTGTGTGTCAATAGAGCAAACTGTCGCGTCGGTCGCCTCCCCCCAATCCCTCGCTCGCTACACGCAATCGGAGGTTAGTTACTGGCCAGCCCTCGTACATTGTTAACTGAAACGTGTGAAGGATCCTCACTCATTCGGTAATCAACTACCGAAGAAATTAATAAATACGCGTAACAAGCAATTATAAGAGATAGCCTCCGGTATTAACTATTATATTAATTTGTATTCCCACACATTTGGTAAAACCCATATTAAAGAAAATAATTTAGCCACAATAAATTTTTAAGAAAGCCCTTCTGCTAAGAGATAGGCAAGAAACTCGTTTAACATTTAGAAAATTAATGGAGGCGGTGATTGTTATGTAAAATGCGCATTCATTTATCAACAATAGTCAACGTTGATACCGTCATCAAGTGCATAGGTACTTATTTAGTCCCACATCAGTCGTAAGTATTCCGCAATCGCTGCAATCTTTGTAGAAACCACGTTTTTCCCGCCGACCACGAAGAGGAACCTTTTCCCAAAACGGCGATTCCGGGTCGTTGTTAGATATTCGATGCCGTTCTTACTTTGTCCGTGTGAATGAACACGAAGGCGGAATAAATACCATCGGAACTAAAAATTCTAACCGCATCAATATTCATTGCTTGTTGGAAACATTTCTTTGCTGGCTGGCCCAAGTCTACCTTGGAATTTCTACTTCTCTCATAGGTGATTGAATACCTATGCCTATGCCTCGACGCCTTTCTGAACATATCTTTGATTCAATTCGGCTTATAGCCAATAAGAACGCGTTGTTGTCATTCTGCTTCACCGATTAACTCGGTTATATTTAAAATATCGGAATTAAGCGTATTGGATTCAGAGGTGTAAGTCTTGAAGTGTTGGGTTTGGTGTACTAGCCACTCACTATGAAATGCTTTTAATCTTAGCGTTTTCATCGTCGAGGGTGAATAAAGTAATCGGTGCTGTTCATTCATTCGACGAACTGTTACTACATTTAGTATTGTACATAAAGTGAGCGCCATCACACAAAAATATAAATCAGATTTATAGTTTGAATAGGATATGTGCCATTTCTTGCTCTTACCCTTTTCAACAAAAAGAAACCATATTTCCGCTGTGGTCAAGCCTGCGACCTTTAATTTAGTAAACATGCGGGTTTTTCCATCAGGGCAGTACATTCGAGTACAATAAAACCCGTATGACAACTGACAAATAAAGTGAAAATCATCAATTTCCGACAGTCATCTAGGAAACACAGAATAATATTTATTCTTATCAAGGTTGCCGTTGCACATAACAGGAGAAAACGAAACAGCTACCAGTTTAATTAATGCGAATTTGATTACAATTGAAGAAAGTTCACCGTACCCGAGAATCAAACCCAATACCTTTCTTTTCGGAGGCCAAAGCGCTTCTTATTCGCTACTCACCTAAAGGCCCTAAAGTCAAAGACCTATGATTCGATTCTTATTTAGAGTGAACTTAAAATTTTAGTGACAACAAATAGTTCATTTTAAATTCAGTTTTTGATGCTAATGAGAATATCACATTTTCCACTCCAAATAATTGATTTAGAAAAAAGTGGAGCGCAGTGGGACACTTTCGAAATATTTATCCATCTAGATCTTCAGATGGACAAGAGACACTCGGGAACTCCTAGACACTCCTAATACTACTTGGTACTGGCTGTCAATACTCTCTGTTGGTCCTGCTTGGCCAAGCTCAAGCCTTGTCGATTTTGTCATCCAATGCAAAGCAATATAATGTGAAGATTCCTGTGCACGAATTTTAATATGTTTTCAATGAAACTAGTTGATTATGCATTCAGTCTCAAGAGTGTCACAGCAGGTCCCTGTACCTTTCCCAAAATCATGCTCTCCTCAAAGTTTTCTCTCCTCGTGAGTGTAGAGGCTTTCTTCTCGTAACACCCCGCCACGAATCGCAAAGATCTCCTTCGAACTTCAAAGTTCCATAATTAGAACTTTCCGATGATGCGTCCCTAATATGTGCCGCCCATCCCACTTGGTCTTACTAGTCTGAAATAATATGACTCATTATCCATCACACGTCCCGCAATCAGCTGCCAAATGTTATTTTTTGCAAACTTTAAATTCTCTAAATCCCCATATATTATTGTACTTTCACTACAAACGCGATGTGCGCCACCAACCCCAAAGTTGGCAGCACATTCCTTACAGGTTCGGGAAACTATTGCATAACATGAGATAGCACGTCGTGTTAGTTTGGTGGGGTAATCGTCCGCCTGTAACGCAAAGATCGTGGGTTCAAGTCCAGAATTGTTTTCTTTGGCGATAGTGGATGCGGGAGAGCCCACTGGGAACCTAATGACGAGTCGAATGCAGGTTCATGGCATCCCTGTGGGTATACTAACAATCAGCAGCGTCTCAAAGAAAAATGTAATATTTCCAATGTTTTAAGCTTTATAGCATGTTTTGTCATTCAATGAATTTCGATTGAAAAGGCGTAGGTGAACTTCATATTTGCAGCGCGAATTTTTGGAGCGTGCCCGTACTCGGAAGCTTCTTTCGAATGATAAAACTTCACATTTCCACTGAAAGCGTCAGCCTTGTACCATGACTAATCTAATCTATGCCCAAATATCGAAGCTAAAGAATGACCCTTCATATGGATGAGTGTTTAAATGTGACGTAAGCAGACATGGTCAGCGATATTTGAGCGTAGTGGTGGCAGCTGGAAAAGTCTTGAAACTCGCCACTGTAGCAAAGTAACTTCTGACAAAACACTCACCGTGCGGGCTCATACATGTCATATTGCTTTGTTGGTGGAATACAAGAGCCCAAGGAATCGAAACAAACTTGTTTTCGTTTTCACGTTTTCCTCCGTGCGGTCCACTCGATGTCGCCGCGTTTCGCTTCAAAATTTCGAAAATAAGGCATACTGACTCGGTGGCATTTTTACTAAACTTAATTTTACCATCATTCGGCCACAGTATACAGTACTCGTATACATACTGGAATTAGTGCCGGTTAATAATCTGAAAACTTTACTCCAGTTGTCTTAATTACCCGCGTGCCGCGATTCAAAACCTATGAATAACCGTGAAACATTAAGAAACTAGAAGGCTTCAAAACAAATTGAGCTGTGCCTTAAAAATCATAGAACAATTTTTACGAATTTCGAGCATGTTTTCGAGTTAACTTGATCGCGGTCCGTGCCTCACGTGACCATTTGACATACGAGGTGTGTGAAAAAATAAACGGGAATTTTTTCATTTCGCGGGCTTGGAGAGTCCGATTGTCAAACATTTTTAAAATAATGTTGCTATACATGCCCCTGAAGTATGATAAAACTTTCAGCTGTTTTCATTGTGGACTTTGTGACAACCACTAAGGTTAGACGTGCATTATGAGCTCGGCGATTTTCGTTTGTTAAAAGAAATGGGTCAAAGAATTTGTATCAAATTTTGCGTAAAAAATTAAATAAAGTGTACCAAAGTGTGTGAAATGTTAACAAAGGCCTATGGTGAATCTGCTATGAGTAAATCAAGAGTTTACTAGTGGTATAAGTATTTCCAAGAAGGCCGTGAAGACCTTGAAGTTGATGAACACCCTGAACGCCCCAGCACATCAACAATCGATGAAAACGTGGAAAAAGTGAGAGAAATGGTTATGAACGATCGCCGAATCACAATTAGAGAGGTCGCCGATGATGTTGGCATATCGATTGGATCATGTCATGAAATTTTTTCTAATTTTTTGAGTATGAAACGCGTGGTAGCAAAATTCGTTCCAAAATGATTTTTGCACCACGATAATGCACCAGCTCACACTTCATTGCTTGTTCGTGAATTTTTGACCAAAAACAATACTGTAACGATGCCCCAGCCTCCATATTTTCCAGATATGGCTCCGTGTGACTTTTTCCTATTTCTAAAAATTATAAGAACCTTGAAGGGCCTTCGTTTTACAGCCGTAGGTGGCATTAAAAGCGCATCGCTGAAAGAACTGGAGGCTATCTCAAAGATCGAGTTTCAGAAGTGTTTCGGGGATTGAAAGAAGCGTTGGCACAAGTGCATAATCTCCAATACTTTGAAGGTGACAATATCAATGTTTTTAGAATAAATAAATATTATTGTCCGAAAAATTCAAATTCCCGTTATTTTTTGAACACACCTCGTACACATGGAGGAGATTGCAATAGCATGAATCATAGTTTTAAAAAAACCATGAAAAATATTAAATGATTAGAAAATATTCTTCTGCGTCTTCTGTCCTGCTGCTGTTATTTCTTCCCTGCAAGGGTTTCGTGGGATGACGACCGCGGAAGCCTTGCCTCTCCCGCTGCCGGGCACGACACACGGCCTCTTGGGCCGAGTCCCATAGTTGCCAGGACTCATATTCTCCATAGTGCCCATCATTACATTCTTGGGAATCATAATTGAGGTGGTTTCCCGTTGCCTTCCTCAATAGTGTTTTTAACGTGACACCATCACTTAATGGCCGCCCCACTGGGGTCAGACGCCATTGCAGCCGCCTCACTGAGGAACAGACGCTGCGTGGACTACCTTTCGTCTGGCTCCTAACCTTCGACCTATCTGGCATGGGTGACCCTACCAGGAGCAATTATATTTACTCCCGCTAGCACAGCTCTAGGGGTCATCGGAACACACAAGCCCTTCTACCACGACAAGGTTGTAGTCCATGGGAGGGGGATATATATATTTCTATTTATATATGTCCATGTATATGTGTGTGTGTGTATATATATATATATATACACACAAACTTGAAAATCCCGCCATACGGCTCACAAATATTCATTCAAACAGAAATAGGTATAAGGAAAGGGGATAGGAAAACACATAAAAGGCGAACACAGGACATGTGGGGAAGGCGGTTTTTGAGCAGATCACGAAAGTAAAAATATTTCCTTATCCCGGATAAGGAAATATTTTTACTTTCGTGATCTGCTCAAAAACCGCCTTCCCCACATGTCCTGTGTTCGCCTTTTATGTGTTTTCCTATCCCCTTTCCTTATACCTATTTCTGTTTGAATGAATATATATATATATATATATATATAAATATATATATATATATATATTTATATATATATATATATATATATATATATATATATATAAACACTAAGACAACAAACACCACACACATAGAAACATAAAAGAAGGACACTTACATTGGATATTTACGTTTCGACGGCACGGCCGTTGTCATCAGAACACGGAACATCAGAACAAGATTCTGATGACGACGGCCGTGCCGTCGAAACGTAAATATCCAATGTAAGTGTCCTTCTTTTATGTTTCTATGTGTGTGGTGTTTGTTGTCTTAGTGTTTGTGTGTTTGTGCGTCGCCGGAGAGCGTCATTTCCAAGAGTATACATATATATATATATATAATTGAGGGATGCATTTTTGAAAAATTTTAATCAATATGTATTCATTCTTTATAAAGTATTTTTTGTAAATCCTGCTGAAATAGCTCTCCTTATCCTGTCATTGCTACTCCAAATGTTCTCATGCCTCAATTACAATTTTTTCACAATGTAATTTTAAAAAAAGGGTATCATTACATATCTCCTTAATTACCAGATAAACTCTCCTATTCCCATGTTTTCATTTATGCATATTTATATAGTTTACTTTAAGTGTAGATTTTGAGAGAAGAGGTAGCAGTATTTTTCTGGTATAGTCATAATCAGCAATATACTTCATTCATTAACTTTTCTATGGCACTTATCAAACGCTCTGGAAATCCACATGTGTAAACAAAGATGTCCTGATTGCAGTGCATGTTCTTTTCCATTCAGGTCCTCTTTTCTGCAGTCGCATTGCATGCTTCCCTCCCCCAGCTAATACTTTCTTCTTTCACAGGTTGCAGTAAAAATAATAGACAAAACTAAATTAGATGAAGAAAATTTAAAAAAGATATTTAGGGAAATACAGATAATGAAGAAGTTAAGGCATCCACACATAATCCGGTTATATCAGGTAAGACATTTGGTTTAATGGTCCTTAAAATTCTTTATTTTCATCTCAATTGCTACTAATCAATGACCTTTTGCTATTATTGGGGAAATGAAAAAAAATTGGGGAAATTAAATTAAAATATTGGGAAAGTTTGCATATCTACTAGTATTCCCACATAGCACTTATTGTTTGATGGCAAGCCCTTGTTTAATGGTTAAGTGGTTCATATTGGATTTTCTTCCTTAGGTTATGGAAACAGAGAAAATGATTTACCTAGTCACAGAATTTGCCAGTAATGGTGAAATATTTGGTGAGCTATTGAATTGCCTTTTCTCTTGACATTTGAAAACATTTACTCCGTTCCACAAGTTCATCCAATAGACTCAAGTAAATTTAGTTTTTCTGTGAATTTAATTGTCGTATTAAGATAGGAATTTTGAACTCATGAAATTTGAGGATAATCTGATTGCTGGACTGCAGTTTGTGTAAATTATCTTCAATTATTTGTCATACATCCTGGTTTTAAAATAATCCATGGCACAAAGAAATCACCCCTATGGAACTGCTCTACTGTAAAAATATTGTGGCTTTAAAGAATAACTTTTATTTCTTTAAAATTTTAGTCTTGTTAGATTTTCGGTTTTTTAAGGATAAGGTTTCATTTTAATTTTGATGATTTTTATCTTTTTCAAGATTTTTATTAATGACTAGGCAGCAGTGTGAGACAATGATGGATTCACATAAGAGAAAATATACTATGCAGCAACTCAATATTTTTTCCAATCATCAAGCTGTACAATGTTCTATTGTGGATGTAATCAAATTGTAAATAGCATTGGATTGAGGACTTCTTAATCAACAGCCCTTGCATTGAAAATGCATAATATAGGCTCCTTAAATCCCAACCAAGTTTGGATTTTATATTCTCCTAGTTTGACCAAATTCTTTGAAATAACTACCTAAAGAAACTTCAAGAATTTTTAACATAGACCTCAGAATGCCTAGAGATGAGGTCATATTTTTTCATTATTTTCTCACATGGATATCCACATTCCAAAAACTGCATTTCTCCATTTTCAGCTGTTTAGACAATGGATAATTACAGTGTAGCTTCAGCAGAAAGTCTTTGAGAACCAAGCTTTTTTAAAATCCACTGATAAAAACACAATATGCATTGGAAAAAACACACTCATGGGTTACTGACTTCATCTCGCTCAAGAGATGCCGTAATGCATGAGGATTCAGTGGTATAGAATGCTTAGACAGGCTTGTGGACCAAAGTGACGTAGGCTTGGAAAGAAATTTTTGTAAGCATAGAAACCTACTGACTCTTTCAAATTTCTGAAAATCTTGGCTAAAAACCTGCAAACATTTTTAAGCCCTTTCCTAACAGAGTGCAAACTTTTAAGAAAAGATGTAAACAACTTCTGTAATTATTTGATTGATGTGTTGTATAAAATTAAATGTAACAGCTTAATTTTTTTTCTTGTTGATTGGGAAACAAATGTTAATGAAATGGGGGTTTTCTTTTTTTTGTATGTGTTACAGATTGGTGTTTGGAAATTTCCTTAAAGGGTATTTTTTCTGACTGATTTTATTTATTATCTTTTGTGATATTGATTGAATTTCAGAAATCATGTTATTTTTCCAAGGCAAGTTTATTGTAATACTTGGGACTTGTGTGCCACCTGACATTTGTCTATTTCCACATGTACATTTTAATAATAATAATAATACCGGGTGAATTTTAGATGTTGATGTGGATTTATGGCAATTCTTTCTTGTGGAACTGAGTAAGGTGTGTTATCAGTAAGTTATTTATAAGGCTTTACTATTGTTTGGCATTAAATAGTATGTCTCAAGTTGTTGGGCCATCATATGCATGGTATTTTGTATAATTGAATTTCTCTTTTCAAATCATATTCACTGGTGCTTAAGTTAAGGTAAAATGTTTTCCATTCCACAGACTATATTGTGGAGAAGGGGCGCATGAGCGAAGATGAAGCACGGCGTGTGTTCCGGCAAATAGTTAGTGCTGTTAATTACTGCCATTCAATGAATGTTGTCCATAGGGACTTAAAAGCAGAAAACCTACTTCTTGATGCAAATATGGACATCAAGTTAGCCGGTCAGTCTCAAACATATCATTTTGGCTGTCAACTGTAATTGGACATAAGTACTTATATTTTTTAATTCAGACACTTCATGCCTGGTGGATTTTTAACTGGATATAATCAGTAAGTGGGTTGTGGTAGTCCAGGGGGTAGAGCGTTGGACTACTGACCGGAGGGCCCAGGTTCGATTCCTGGGCAAGCATCTCTGGGCACCTGCAGCTCCACCCAAGCTATGTGATTTTTTCGGTACCAGATCTTCCTGGGAAACCATAACTGTCACAGGGAAAGGCACTGGCCCCCCTACCCTGATGTGTGAATTTCACATGCTGTCGGGCATACTGGGTGAACTCTACCACCACCAACCAAACTGACCTTCGGGTTGATTACTGTGTTGTTGTGTTTTTATCAATAAATTAATCATGAAGTAATTAATTAGTATAATCAAGACATTATTGTCCTACACATGAAAGTGAAGTTAATGTGGCAACTTTTTTGTTGAAATGATGTAATATTGATAAAATAAGCACATCACTGAATTAGAGTAATGAATTTAATGTGATCTATTTGTATCTCTTTGAGATAATTGCAAATTGAAAAATATGTGTTTGCCCTTGTAGACTTGTTCATTCATTTGTGATCTCTTAGCAATTTTTTTCTCAAATCTCTTGGATATCAACCCAATTGTACAAGTACATGTATGTTTCCAGCATAAATTTTCCTGTTTCCATTTTTATTTTTTAATATTAATTGCACTCTTCTTCCCTCTCTCCTCCTCAGATTTTGGGTTCAGCAACCACTTCCTTCCAGGACAAAAACTGTCCACATGGTGTGGAAGCCCGCCTTATGCTGCACCTGAACTCTTTGAAGGCCGAAAGTACGATGGTCCTAAAGCAGATATTTGGGTAGGTGTAAATTGGTAGATGGCTTGTTATATTTGTCTTATTAACTACTCTCAGACGTTGTTTAGAAACTTGAGTGCTATTTGTTCAAGTAAACTAAAACCAATATTTTATTTTAGAGCATGGGTGTGGTCCTGTATGTGTTAGTCTGTGGAGTCTTACCTTTTGATGGTGACACTCTGCAGTCACTGAGAGCTCGTGTAATTGCAGGCATGTTCCGCATACCGTTCTTCATGTCTGTTGGTGAGTGTGATGAAAAAGTATTTTTGTAGTATTCTAATAATGTTTTTGTGACTATCATTTGTTATGTTTACAAATAAAGTTGAAGTAATGTTCTTGATCTGAGAAATTTAGAGTTTATCCTAATGGTTGGTATTGACATGTCAATATTATATTGGTATATGTAATATTTTGTTGAGGTTTTTGTCCGTAGTCAATTGCATGTTCCAAAGTTACCGCTTTGCATACTCTGAGCAAAGAAGTGAGCTTTATGCAAAAGTAATTACTAGTAGAATTGTTGCCTTCAAATATGAATAATAGAATTTATTCTCCAATGGCATTTAAATATTTGTTATGGGTGAACACAACAAAAAGGTTTTAATGGGAGCTGGTATTACCGAAACTCTACTATAATTGAACCTTCTTCTCTCTCTGTTACATACTCACTTGTTTAATGTAGTTGATTTTTCTTATACATGAGTACATACATAATAGTTTTTTAATTAATTCTTGGATAATGATATCCTCCTGTTATGATATACCTCTAAATATGATGTGCCTCTGTTAATTATACATTTGTGTATTTCTATGATGGAATGCATCTTTGCCTAATGACTTTCTGTTACATTGTTCTTTCGTGATGAAAGTCTAAGGTGTCAAAGTGGCAGAAAATGGATTTTGAATGAATCCAGTGGCCTTTAAAGTTTTTCAGTTGATGGACTGACTACTAAATTGGTGATTGGCCTACAAATGCAGAAAAGAACAGTGTAACATTGTAATAATTTTGTTAAAATGGAGTTCAGTATTCACCATTTCCAGGAATTGGATTTCTTAAATGTCTGCATGGAAAATTAATTGATATTAGATCATGTCTTAATCATGTCATGTCACATTACATATTAAAAATATATTGTCTTCCTACATTTCCAAATTAGTGTGTAGTGCTGTTTTATCAGTAGTGGCACTAATCATCCGTTGATACTTGATTCTTTTATACCTTACATCTGGCCAAATGATCATCTGCAAGATTTTTTTATTTGGCAATCCTTACTGCCCCAGCAATACTTTTAATTCGGCAATCCTGATTTGCAAACTTTAATATGGGCCCCCTATGGGAGAATGATATCATTACAGTGGAGTTCAATTGGGTAGAAAAGAGTTCACTGGCCCCCTGTGCAAAGTGCTGGAGCTGGTTTTCCTGGAGAAATCATTTTAATTTCAATACTCTCCATTTTTTCATTGTAAGTTATTCATTGTCTCCTTCCCACTCAAGAGCTGAAAAGGTCTAGGGGTCAGCTAGTGGCATCACAGATATCTGCAGCAATTTTTTTTAGAAATAATATTAGAGAATGTTTTTGGGAAAAGTGGATAAAGTAAGGGAAAATGAAAGGCAACATTTTGTAACCACCATGATAAGCATGGGAAGGGAGAAAATTCAAGGTGTCCGGAAATGCCTTCAATTTTGATATTATAATATGGCTATGCTGCTTTATGTTGCACATACAAGTTATACTCATATACCTGCTGAATGCAATTCAATTAGTTTTATTGAATTTGGCTTTATTTGAAAGCAAAGCATGTTAGGCCAGAGTGTTATTCTTTATTGACACCAGTCAAGAGTAAATTTTTATTCTGTTGAACAACAAAGTTTTTTTTCTGAAATAAAACCATGAAAGAGTTCCACCATGTGCCATTTAAGATTAATATTTCTTTATTTCATCCAATTCAATCATTATGTATCCATAATAGGTTACTCAAAAGCTTTCAGCAGGTAGCATTCTCTCATTTGATTCACATTGCATTTCCATGAAATGAAAAACACTTAGGTTTTTACAAACTGAAATTTTAATTGTCAAAAAGACATGAAGTTGACAAAAATGGGAGATACATCATTGGACTCCCAACAATGTACTTTCTGGTCATCTGATGCTTGGTTATTTTGTGATATACTTTTTCTTTATGGTGTCACTCAGTCAGGACTACCCATTAGTGTGGCATTTTATATTGTACAGAGGGATGCTGTATTGTTGGCCTCACTTGGTTTCTCAATCTTCTTCCAGATTGTGAGCATTTAATTAGGCATATGTTAGTAGTTGATCCAGAACGAAGACTTAGCATCCAGCAGGTTTTAGATCACAGATGGATGATGCCACCTGTGGGTGAGTGCCCTGTGCCTGAAGGAGAAGGGCCTGGTGGGGGCGAGAGTGTGGAAGGGAAAGCTGAGACAGAGGGGGGTCAGACTGTGGTGAAATTGGAGGACAATGACGAAAGCTTCAACCCACCCCCACTCGACTCCAGGGTCCTGGCATACATGCTTCAGCTGCCAGGGCTTGAAGAAAATGTTATTTACAAGGTATGTAAGCATTATTTTGCATTGTCCCTTGTGAAGAACGATGGTAAACATTCATTTCTAAATATGGAAACATACCAAAGTGTGCATGCTTTTTTTATTTAACAGAGAGAAATGCTATACTTTTAATGTACATGTCTAAAACAGGTTGGAATACCTTAAGAAATCTTTCTTACCTAGGGAGTAAGTTATTAATAGCTCCAATCGTGAATATATAGCTATTATGGAATGCTAATGCTGATAGAAGTCAACACTAGGGAAACTTGTTCCTGTTTGTTAGCTTTGCAGAAATAGACTAATTAGGGCTGTTATTGTGACGGCAAAACACATTTAACCTGCCTGTCTAATGAGTAGGCATCTGCTTCAGAAGCAGGAAACTCTTCTCCCCTAGGGGTCTATTCTTTTTATTTCCCTATGCTCAGTGGCATCACCGTACTTTCCAGAGTGGTACTTGTCTTTCATACACTTGAAATGTTTGCTGTTCCCTGAATACAGAACTCAGAATATGTAGCTCAGAATCACACTCTAGCTGAAAACAAATTACTATTTTATTTCATGTTCTAATGTATCTTTTGAGAATTTGATAGTAGGCAAGTATGGTTTTGGGATAGAATAAAGTGGGCCTAAAAATTAAATTGTAATATTTTTTAATTTTTATATCTGTTTAATGTATTATTTTTATGTCTATAGAAATTTAATTTGTTGAATTTCCACCGTTCGAAATGTAATCCTTTTACAAAATGTAATGCTTGTATGCTTGTAAGATGAAGGTTACATCAATTTAATTCATTTCTTTTCATCTTTAGGTTTGTGGATATATATCATGGGTAACAAGTAACTTAATGCTATTTTACCTAATGATTACATTCCATTAGTGGGTCGCAGTAGCCAGTGGGTAGAGCATTGGACTACTGACAGGAGGGCCCGGGTTTGATTCCCTGGCAAGCCTCTCTGGGCACCTGCAGCCCCACCCAAGCTATGTGATTTTTTGGGTACCAGATCTTCCTGGGAAACCATAACTGGCACAGGGAAAGGCACTGGCCCCCTACCCTGATGTGTGAATTTCACATGCCATCGGCCGTAGTACTGGGTGAACTCTACCATCACCTACCAAACCCACCTGCAGGTTAATTACTGTGTTTATGGTTTACATTCAATTAAGGAACCATTTCTTTTACTCCCATTTATAATACCAATTAGGTAGCATGAGAAGTTTGACATCAAAACTATAATATGAGATGCTATCATGCACTACTTGTCCTGACAAATTACATGCATGAGTAGTAGTATTGTTGGGGAGGCAACCGACAGCTCAGGTCATTTGCGCCATTAGGGATGGATGGGAAAGGATGAAGGGTGGAGAGAAACCCGGCATCGGCATTAGCCTGCTCTTAACGAAAGAGCGCCAAGGGGTCCGCAGCTTAACGTCCCATCCGACGGATGGCATACTCACTCAAAGTGCCCTCCACAAAGCACCTCAAGTAGGGATCGGGATACCACTGAAAAATATCTGTCGCCGCCGGGATTCGAACCCTGGCCCTCTCGGTGAGAAGCCCGTACGTTAGCCACCGCACCATCCCAATCCCATTACATGCATGAGTAATGGCTAAATATTTGTTTGGATACAATAGAAAATTTCTGATTCACTCTTACCTCAGTGATGTTGCCTCATTTTTTTATTCATTTATCCTAAAAGTATTCCTGGTGAACATTTTTTTAGTCCATTATTTGAATTGAAAAATGCTTAAATCTTTAGGCATTAAGGCAAATGAAGCTATTTTCCATTGCACTGCATACGAGGTGTGTTCAAAGCATAACAAGAATTTTTTCATTTCGTGGGCTTGGAGAGTCCGAATGTGAAACTTTTTTTTATTATGTTGGTATACATGCCCCTGAAGTATGATAAAACTTTCAGCTGTTTTCATTGTGGACTTTGTCTGTGACAGCCACTAAGGTTAGACGTGTATTATGAGCTCGGTGATTTTCATTTGCTAAAAGAAATGGATCAAAGAATTTGTATCAGATTTTGCGTAAAAAATGAAATAAAGTGTAACAAAGTGCGTGAAATGTTAACAAAGGCCTATGGTGAGTCTGCTATGAGTAAATCAAGAGTTTCCGAGTGGTATAAATATTTCCAAGGAGGCCGTGAAGACCTTGAAGTTGATGAACGCCCTGGACGCCCCAGCACATCAACAATAGATGAAAATGTGGGAAAAGTGAGAGAAATGGTTATGAACGATCGCCGAATCACAATTAGAGAGGTCGCTGATGATGTTGGCATATCGATTTCGATCGATATCGATGTCATGACATTTGTTCCAATTATTTGGGTATGAAACGCGTGGCAGCAAAATTCGTTCCAAAATTGTTGAATTTTGAACAAAAACAGCAGCAAATGGATGCTGCTCAGGAGTCACTAAATGAAGTAAACGACGATGCAGAATTACTGAAATGTATTATAACAGGTGGGTGACGAAACATGGGTTTATGGATATGACGTTGAAACTAAGGCTCAATCATCCCAGTGGAGGCATTCTGGCTCGCCAAGACCGAAAAAGGCTTGACAAGTGCGGTCGAAAGTGAAGGTTATGCTCACTGTGTTCTTCGATTTAAATGGCATAGTGCATCATGAATTCCTGCCGCCAGGTCAAACGGTCAACAAGAAGTTCTACCTACAAGTTCAACGCCGTTTGCGTTAAGCAATCCGAAAAAAATGGCCGGATCTGTGGAAAAACAATTCATGGATTTTGCACCACGATAATGCACTAGCTCACACTTCATTGCTTATTCATGAATTTTTGGCCAAAAACAATACTGTAACGATGCCCCAGCCTCCATATTCGCCAGATATGGCTCCGTGTGACTTTTTCTTATTTCCAAAAATTAAGAGAACCTTGAAGGGCCGTCGTTTTACAGCCGTAGATGACATTAAAAGCGCATCACTGAAAGAACTAAAGGCTATCTCAAAGATCGAGTTTGAGAAGTGTTTCGGGGATTGGAAGAAGCGCTTATTACACTCATGCATACTCTCCAATGGGGACTACTTTGAAGGTGACAACATCGATGTATAAGAATAAATAAATATTATTGTCCGAAAAATTAAAATTCTCATTATTTTTTTAACACACCTCATATATTAATATGAGCGGAGTACCTTTCACCATGAATATTGAGAGAGGGTATTAATTGATGTCAAAATTCATTTAGAAGAGTTGTCAAATTTATGTTGTATGTGGAGAACCCACTGGGAAGTTCTATAAAATAAACTGTTTATGAAGCATTGCTGTTTACATGGAATTGTACTTACAGCAATATGAAGTTCAATATAATGCTTTTTGACAGTAAATAAAATATGCTGCCTACTCTTATTATTATTACTTGCATAATGTGAAAAAAATATTATCTTTTAACCTTAGATGTAGGGCTGGAACTCAGTAAAATTAAATTTTTTAAAAACTTTTTTACCAGTCATTATCCTGCATTAATGCCTGGTAAAATTAGAATAATTAAACTGCTATGTTTTTCAAAAATGACTACACTTTAATAGCAATTTGAGAATTTTTTCAAATGCCAACACTCCATATGTGCAAATAACTTGCTGCTGAGTTATCCATAAGATGGGTCAGCAATGGGAACCCATGCTGCAAACTGGTGTCAACCTGAAAACACATGCAAAACCAGTACTTTATTGGAGCTTTCTAGTTTCTTATTTTTAGCTGCAGGAATTTCACTATCTTAACATCACAGCCAATAGCTAATTAAAACCAGAAGAAATGGTCATTTTAAAAATGGTTCTTTAGTGTGCAGATATAGGTGGATGTAATGTTCTAATTCGATTGAACCATACCTGAAGCTATGGTATTTGTGGGTGGAATTTGCAATGAGTTGGTGGTCCATTAGATGACAGGCAGGCTTGTACGAGTGGACCATTGCAAATGCATGTGGTTTGAAAGGTGCAAAAATATGGGGTGTAAAAAAAGCTAATTTAGCCATTGAAAAGACCTTGGTCTGCCTATGCAATATTTCATCAGTTTATTGTCTTCATCCCACCAGTGACATTGACTTTTTGTGAAAGGTTTGAGAGACATTGTCATTAACATTTTTGTTTATTTTGGTTGATGTGTTTTTGTAAAGCTATCTTAAGGCTTGAACAATAGTGAGTACTCCATTTCAAGCATGTTTACCATTTCAGGCTGTTTACCAAAATGGCTTTGATAATGTTAGTGCAATATACCACCTCATTTTGGACAAGCTGGAAAAGAAAGGATTGGAAAGGAAAAGGAGAAGGGGCATATCTCCACCGACGCCTTCTTCTTCTCCTCCTCGTGCCACCCCATCTCCTCCGTGTCTGCCACCACCAACACTCCCCATGTCTCAACGCAGAGCCAGTATCACCACCGGTAAGGAAACTCCCTCCTGACTGAGAGAGAGGCATTATATTCGGTGAAATTTTGCACTCTACCTTTGGTTTGGTCAACCTGCCGCCCATTAATGGCGAGATTCTAGGAATCATTCTCTCATACTTGATTAACTGTAATCACACACTGCCATTACCTGTGCACCTCCATTTCCATTGTGGTGGCCAATATCAGATAGCTTGATGGGGCACACATTGTGCGAGCCTTTCAGCAAGATTGATTGATGGACGATTGGAATGCGTGACCAGGCCACAAGTTTAGTCTATCTTTTAATGGAAGTAAAAATTATGGACATATTTAGCGTGTGATTCTCCCTACAGAGTCTTCTCAAATGAATCCTTGGCAACATAATAAAATAAAAATGTTGATTATAAAATTAGTGAAGTGGACCTCATTGAGGAATTCACTAGTTTCCCAAAAGGGCTAGTAGGGTTGCATCTGATTCATTCTTGTTATTCTTCATTACAAATCTGCATTTTCTATTCCATTCCTCGGAGAGTAGTAGTGGCTCTATGGATGCAGCACCAACAATTGTATTTACATTTTGAGAGTCTCATGAAGGATCCACCTTTTTGAATGATTTCAAATTCTTTTCTAAACAGTCACTTGGGGGAGATATGATTTTTCACCCTAAAATTATGCATTTTTATGAAGTTTATAGAAAATAGTAAGTAAGTCTAATTAATTATTATTAAGTGTAATGAAGTATTAATTTATAGTAAGTAAGTACCTATTGCTGCTTGGCAGATGCAATTAAGAATTGGTTACCCAGTGTTCAATCAGAGTTATACGGTGAAAGGTTATTGTAGAACTCACTTGTTACTTTTTTGATTATTCACTTTCAACTTGCCAGTGTGTGAAATTCACCCAAAGCATTATAGTTGTTAGAAATATCAACTATTTTATTGTGAGGAAACCTATAAAGTAATAGTCTCTATATTAATCACTGAATCTCTGTCCTTAATGTCTGATGATTGATATTTAAATTAACATTAATTGGCACAACATTCAAGAGATATCAAATTTCTGTGTATTAAAAGTTGCTGTTCTTATTCATTGTCTTGTTTGCACATAATGTTTGTATGGAGTAATTTTCACTCATCAAAAGGATTGAGATGAGGTGGGTACATTATGCGCCATTTGAACAAGAGTATGCTGACTACTACTCTATCAAGCAATGCTCTAAATGAATAAATTACTTTAATGTAGTTTGAGTCGAATCATGCTTGCTTGCAGGTGTTGTGGATCGCAGTCCTGTGGAATCAGAAGTGAGCGCTGGAGGTGGATCATCTTCTCCACTTGCAGCTATGCCTGTGGTTTGCATTCTTGATGACTCTCAGTTCCTAGAGAAGGTGAGAATTATAGGCATGGAATAGCCCTTGCCTGTATTATTCATAAAATTATATATTTTTCTTGTGCATTCCTCATCACTATAAGGGGAAGTATTTTTTTATTTATTGTTGGGAATGTATGTAGTACCAACATTAAATTATTATTATTCTTACATTTTATTTGCCCAGAGTTCACAATGCAAAAATACCAGGTGGGTGGTGTATGTACATGATGTAAGGCATGTCAAAAAGGAACAAAGACACAGGCCCAATTAAGATACAAAAAAAAAGAAATGGAGCTCACAGTTACATAACATTTGACACAAACCCATGAATATTGGCTGTAACATGCACATGAAATATCAATTAAGAAAATGATTGATTACCAACATGAATCGGACCATTGCTATAAACAGAGAGGATGAACCTTCTGGTCAGGAATATTGTTTAGATATTCGTCAACCGAGTAGAACAATGCATTGTAGATATCTTTTTAATTTATGCCTGAATGCAGCTGTTCCATTGGTTTTCTTTATACTTTTGAGTAGTTTGTTATATAATCTGATGCCCATTTCATTGGGTCCTAATTTCAATGCTTTGGTTCTAATATTCCCATGATGGATGTTGTTCCTTCCTCTGGTGTAGTGATGATGATAGGCAGAGTTAAGAGAATAGTTTCTGATGTTATTTCTTTTATACAGAATTAAAAACATAATGAATATGCACGGGAGTGGTAGCAAATTTAATTCATGAAAAATAGGCCTTGATGGGACATTGTGAGGTTTCCCGGCTATTATCTAATAGCTTTCTTTTGCATTTTAAAAATGGCTTGAGAAATAGCAGCTGATCCCCATAATAATATGCTATAGGTTATATTCGAATAAATTTCCCCATAGTATAGTCTTACTTGTAGTTTCATACAAGTGTCTTCATAAATAGCAAGTTGAACTAAGCTTATGTTGAAGGGCTTTTACAGGCATATCCCAAGAAATATTAGCACACAGAGAAATGCTTAGAAATTTACATTCCTTCACATTCTCAATTGATTGATCATTAATTTTTACCAGCAGATTATCTGTCACATTTTTATTGTGTGTAAAGTATACTATTTTACTTTTATTTACATTTAGATCTAGAAAGTTATCTGTACACCACTTGTTTATTGCAAGTGTGACATACTTTGATTTTTCCACAAGGCTGGGATAAGTTTGTGTTGATATTATTACATTAGTGTCATCAGCATTCAGCACTGATATAATTCCTTCATAATTCTGTAAGCAGCTAGGTAGGTCATATATATATGTATCAGAAAAAGGAGTGGCCCAAGGGTTGAGCCTTATGGAACGCCTTTGTTAACTCATTATGCTTCCGATGAATATTTTGACCCATCTACTGAAAATACTACTTTTTGAGTGCAATTGTGGATGTAGGACTTCATCCAATTTAGAGGAGTTCCTCTAATTCATATTCTATTGAGTTTAATTAGTAGTCTATCGTGGTTTACATTATCAAAAGCTTTTGACAAGTCAAAAAACATTCCAAGAGTTTTGCGTTTAGCATCTAATGAATTAAGTATAATGTCAATTGCTTGACCTATGGCAGTTGTGGTAGACCTTTCAGATCTAAATCCATGCTGAGAATTTGAAAGTAGGAGGTTTTTTCAATGCTATTTGCAATACATGGTTTTTTCAAATATTTCAGCAAATGTATTTTGGACCAATATTGGTCTGTAGTAGTCTAAATCATTCACACAGCCATGGTTTTTATATATGGGCACTACTTTTGATTCTTTTAATTGGGATGGGAAAATCCCTTGTGTCAAAGATTCATTAATTAAAAATAAAAGGGGTGCTTTTATGGCTTCAAAACAACGATGAACAACTTTATTAGGAATTTCATCAGGGCCAGTACTGGATTTGTTTCTGAGTAGGAGACAATGGTTTTTAGGTTGATTTCAGAACAGGGCTTAGCAAACATTGATGATGGTGCTGCATTTGCAAAAAGCACATTAGCTGGAGAAGTAGTTGAGCAAGGAGCTGATATGTAATGTTTGTTAAATTTATTAGCTAAAGATGAATAGCTTGTGGCAATGTTATTTTCAGGGTTACAAAGTTTGGGGAGAGCAAGTTGTGGATTTTTCTTACCTCTACAATCATTTATTATTTCCCATGCGGTTTTGGACTTATTATTGGAATTAAGTAACTTACTGTCATTATAAGTTCTTTTCGTAGTAGAAATCAGCTTATGATAATACGTATGGAATCCCTTATAGAGTAACCTTTTCCTGGAGATAACAAGTTTTGTAAAGATAGTTGAGTAGTACCGGATCTCGTCAGTTAGCCATGGCTTACATTTTGTTACATGAAATATTTTCTGCTGTATTACTGGGAAACACAATTCAAAATTGTGTCAAAAGTAAGAACCTCTTATTGTTTCAAGGTGTTGAAGTAGGATAAAAACTGTTGGCTGTACTTGATATTTAACTGCCTTCTTATTAAATGGTTTTTTTATTTAATTGGCTATTTATTTCATGAGGGACAATGTTACCATCATGAGTCCCAGGAGGCTAACTAAAATTAAAACATGATACTGATCATCATTTCACTAATTGTTCTTTTCCCCATTTATTTTTACATTGATGTAACAAAGGGAGAAATCTCTCTTAGCTTCTCATATATGAAATAGAATTTAAAGCCTATGAACTTGATTGTCTAATTTAAACTATTGGTCGCTTATGTAATTTGGTGTAAATAATGATTCATTTTCATTCATCATGGAACCCGTACATTTTACTGGAGCAGTAATCATTAGTCATTTAACAGAGGCTTTTGATTTCAACGTTATATTATGAATGTCTCAATTGTAAACTTAAAGAGTTGTTCTCTCACCTAGTCAGATTTTCATTATTTTCAGGTTTTTGTTGTTCAGGTATATTCATGCTACAATCTTGAATGTTTCAGAAATTAATTCTGTCATTTTCATTTGAACCTAGTGATGCATGAAGCACAGCCAGTTGCATTGCGGTTCCAATCACTTAAATGCTTCCAAGTTAATACCTTCCTTGCCTTTGGACAATGGATTTAGTAGATAAAGTGATGGAAAAAGCTAAATATGAGTGTGCAAACAAAAAAAACTACAATTTTCCCACTCTATTTAAAATAAAATTTTGTTTTAGTTTTTAATTATTTTTACAAATAACAGTTAGAAATTAATGTTCAAAATATGTTTCATACTCTTATTTCTGTACTAATTTTGTGCATGTAATCCATTTATAATTTTTATTTGGTATTCCCTTTTACTTCTTCATAGTTTGGTGATGTTGAATTGCATCCTGAAGAACAGAGTGCGAGAAATAGTGCTGCCCCTGGTTGGGGAATAATGCCTAATGATCGTCATACAATGACCAGAAGACACACTGTTGGCCCTGGAGATACAGCTCATGAGCAGGTAATGTTTTCTCAGCTATATTCTTGTGTAATTCTATTTTGATGTGGCTAATTAAGGAGGATTATCAATGCAGTCCTGAAAGAGGGAATTGCTCAGTTATACTCCATGCAACTACTAAAACCCAAAGAATTCAAGTTGTGACAGAATGAAGCTCTTGTTCATTGCCAATGACCAAATTTCTTCTGGATTGGAAATGGAATGCACACCTCACTAATTGGGCAAATATGTGGTAATTGAACCTAAAAAATGCACTTATTTCCTGTTCTCAAATTCTTGTTTTTCATTAAAAATACTCTTCTCTGTCCTATTTAAAAGGAAAGGAACTATACCTAAGGAAGTAATTTCAAATACTGTATTGTCTGCAGTCATAATTTCTTCATTGATTATTGTCGCTGCACTTTTACTTCTTTTTTTTTTTAAATGTTATTCATTTGCTTTTACTCTTATCTTCTGTATTTTGTTCTTTAGTTATGCCCAAATCACTCTCTCATATATCTTCTCAAAATCCACAGAGACTTAATATTCATCTACTTTATATTCTGGTTATACCATTAACTCCATTGCGGCTCTGATATTGCTAGGGCTATATAAAAAAAGGATTTAAATATTTAATTTCTTTAAATCTATGTACATCTGCAAGTGGAGTAATTATTGATGTCCAAACTAAATAGATATGTATTTTTAATGATATTTTTGCATAGATGAAATGTACATATATGCTTCTTTAATGAACGATGCCTATGTTTTATGAATGAATTGATTTTTCATTAAGTTTTTTCTTTTGTAAACATTGAAGGTACTTGGAGCTCATACTCACCAGCTCACATCACCAGCTCCCAATCCCGATGGCTCACCTGGCTCTCCCTTCTTTGAGCGTAATGATGCTTGGGAAAGACGCACTGCCTTCTACCCAGTTCTTCCAGTACACCAAACTACCCATCGTCACCACGGCTGGGCCGGCTGGGGCCATGGTCCCCCCGATCCTTCAGTGGGCTGTCCAATTTGGCCACCGTGCTCTCCTGAGCGGCGACCCCCAGTCAGGACAGGAGCCCTCCACCTCAGGGAGGGTGGCTGGGAAGGGGCATGGAGGGGAGCGGATCCATCTGTATTACACCCAAGCATGCTTCCAGATACCAATTTGCCCCAAAACCTTCCCCTTCTCCAGAATCAACCGCCACAAAACTTCTGCATCAAGGATCATCACTTGTTAAAACCACCTCCTGTGATGGGAGTGGGTAAGTAGCAAAATTTCAATTTCTGTATTGTCTGAAAAGTTAATATTTGCATTTTATGGTAAAGGTGTGGGTTGCAGTAGTCCAGGGGGTAGAGCGTTGTAACACTGCCTGAAGGGCCTGGGTTTGATTCCTGGGCAAGTGTCTCTGGGCACCTGCAGCTCCACCCAAGCTATGTGATTTTTCAGGTACCAGTTCTTCCTGGGAAACCATAACCGGCACAGGGATACAATCCATAGATGATGATGACATGTTGGTCTAGTTGCAACAGAATTTGCTTTATCTCAAATGTTTCACACATTACCCATGGTCTCAATATCTGTTTGGTCCATTAATGTAATGCCTATAGCATATTGCTTTTAACTTCCATTAAAAGTAGTTTGCTAATCATTTTATCTGTCCTGTCTATACAAGGTCTGCCCCAAAAGTAGTAGGACTGAGTCAATTAAAAAATAATTATTGTGATAATTGATACATTCATTCAAAAGTCTTTGAAGTAGCACTCTTGTCCATCTACACAAGGCTTCCAGTGGGTTTTCCACGCCATGTATGTATGCCTTCTGAAAGGTAGCACCTGGAATGCCAATAAGCTCCCTTGTCATGGCCTGTTATAGTGCTTCCACTGAGCCATGATGACGACATCCTTTCAGCATAAATTTGAAGCAGAGAAAAAGGAAGAAATCGAGTTTCAAATTGAAATTGAAGAGGAAAAATGTGGGTTTCCTTTTGTTCGTCTGAGATCTTTCTTGGCACCAACTTCGAACACACCTTTCTCAGGCCCATTTTTTCAGTCACAAGTTGATGCCCATCACAATTAGGGATGGCAAGTTCATTAGAAACCATGTGAACACTTAATCTGCGATCCCTGTCCAACAAATACTTCTCTCTTGCAATATTTTCATCACTTTTTAAGGTCAAAAGGCATCCTGAATGTTTGGTGTCTTCAACATCTTCTCTACCCTCCCGAAACAACTTGTGCCACCCATAAACTCCTGATCTACCCATGGCGTTATCACCATAAGCTGTCTAGAGCATGTCATTAGTCTCTTTTCTGGTTTTGCCCAGTTTCGCGCAAACTTTGATGGAATAGCACTTCCAATAACTGAATCATGAAGAACCTTAATGAGGTCACGTTATAGAGGTTTTGTCTTTCCTTAGACTCTCCTCCCTCAAACACAGCCAGGGAAACCACCACCAGTCTATCTATCCAGGGAAAAATGTCATGCTACTTTTGGGACAGACCTTGTACAATTCAAAAATGGATACAAAAATCACAAATATAATATTGAATATAATTTGGTAAAATATCTTTTGTTGTATCACTTGACTCATAAATGTCTTAATATACTTTGAATGAACATGTTGCAGAATATTTGCTGCCAAAAATATAGTAAGCTAAGTGAAAATGGCATTTTTAGAGTAGTTCAGTATTTTAAAATTTAATGTACAATACCATTGGTTTGTTTAGGCCTCTTTTGTGTTGAGGACAAAAATTCAAAGTATATCTTTACAATATTTAGAGGTAAATAGATTTATGAAAACAATATTTAGAGGTAAATAGATATAATTTTTAATTGCTTTTCAGTTTAAATTTTGAATACAAGCTTTGGTATGAAAATGTGTTGCCTATATGTTTGTGGTGAAGGAAAAGGTTGTGGTAAAACTTGGGGGAATGTGATATTTTTTCTATAGATAATGATTAACCATCTGAGCCACATCCAGTTATGTGTATTTATTTACCTTTATTCTGCTATCTTTCAGGGGGCTCACATGTCTAAATTTTTTAAATTAACCATGATTTTTTTAATGTTTTAAAATGGAAGACTGAAAAAGAAATTTCTGCTCAATGTTGAAATATTCTGAAGACATAACTAGTATTTCACTGATTCAGTGCAATATTTTTCTGTATGGTCACTTGCAACTTATAGCAGTACCTGCCAGCTTTTCTTATTGTCTGTAATTATGGCAGACTCGACATCAGATTTTTTATAATAATAAAGTAAGCCATGAACTTCTTCACGGAGCACATAATAAATAAAATGTATCTTATTGTAAACAAACAAAATGGAGGCCCACTGTACATACTTGTTAAGTATGCACATGAGGTTATGGTTGTATGTTATCTCATTAGGCTTGAAAGATATAGTCATCAAAATGTTTTGAACACCCCAGTATTTATTTATCACATTCTTGTTTCCTGAAATGTAAGAACACATTTTTAAAAGCAAATGCAGCTATGTATGTAAATACAAGTTGAGAAATGAGTTGTATTTTGTAACAAATAAGTTTTGGCAAATGTGAATTCCGTAAAGAGTTATATGATGGCATATTTTTGTCATGCATTTCTAGGATACATCATTTATTACAGTTGGGTGAAAATTAATATGTACTAAGGGTATATTTTTTCTTACATGTAGCTGGTGGCTTTGGCAGAAGAGCTTCTGATGGTGGAGCAAATCTGCAAATGTACTTTCAGCGTCAAGTTGAGGGGATATGGAGTCAACCAGGAAGTCGAGAACAGCTACAATTGGTTAATACACATTCATTTTTCGATTCTAAAGTTTTACAATTAGTTGATATTATTATTGAGTAAGCTCTTATATCCCACACACCTGTGTAATATGTATACCTCTTCCTTGATCACCAAAATGAATGTAAAATACTAATGTTTTCACAGAATTGTTAAGTTTATTGGAATTAAATGCTTTTATTTAAAAGTTAGCAACGGCCAACTTCAAGGTTTCTGATAGAATTTTTTCACACCATCATATGTATTAATATATATAATAATGTTGTGACTGTGATTTCAGGAGAATAAGGTGTGCATGTGGTGTATATGACTGCTGCCACAGTTTTTCTTACAAATATAATATTTATGCTAGAATGTTTTGAGTGTATTTATATTGATAGTATTCTCTTGAAATTTCAGCCAACAAATCCAAATCAAACCCAAAGGTCACAGCCAATAACTGTAATGTCTGATTGCTCGGTCCCTGGTTCTTCTGTTTCTGGTCAACCAGAGGATGAGGTCAACTGCGGAAGGCAAACAGATGGAACTGAAATGGTTTCTGAAGAAGAGCAGCCAGATCCTTATGCAGTAGCAAGGTTTATATCATGTTTCATTGACTTATTTTTAATTAGTCATAATGCATCAGGTACTTTCACTTCTTAGACAGTACATTCACTTCCCTTTTGACATTCTAAATTGTTTACAGGAGAATTAGTAAAGGATTGTCCCCTTAACACAAGTGCAGTTAACATAAAATCAGAATTAAAACAAGTGGGGAGTAGTGACTGAATGTGTTCACTAGACTGACCAAATTTTCCACTTTAATCCTACTGCAGATGAGCATGCTTATTAATGCATTTCTTTATGATTTCATTCACTCGAATCCCCATTCGCTCATTTTATAAGTGCAGGAAATTACTAGAGAAATGAGGAAATGTCGTCTTGATTAAGCATTTTGAAAAAATTCCTTGGCCTAATCATATTCCATCTTTAGATGAGGTATTGACTTTAATCAAATAATTAAAGTGGTTGTTAGTAATACTTCAGACCTAAATTAGTGCAATTCATAATTCTTACAAATTACTAAAATATCATTGCCTGTTCAATGTTTAATAGTTCATCCATAAACATATTGGCTAGACAAAGAAGAGATTGGAATATATAGTAATCTCTTCTTTTTACTTAAAAAATTATCATTGAAAATAAAATGGTTACATTTGAGTCATTAATTTCATTATCATTGAGATGTCAACAATAAAACTTCCCATACTGTAGTGCCTGTGAACGAATTTGAGGCATCCAAGAGTACCAATTAAGAATAGGAGGCAACTTGGTTGAGAGGTATGAGAGAGATGAGACTCATGATCAGAGCAAGCAGGTCATGCGGGATAAAGGAAATCTGTGCTTTCATACGATACTAGATTGTTTTAATTTCTATGCATGCAAAAAATCCATTGAATCACGATGAGAAACTGCCAACTTATTATCTCACCTCTGAATCATGCAAGTCACATTCATAATATTTCTTCATCTTTATTACAGCGTTAGTATTCTTACCTTAAATGTGCTGTGATTTATTAAATTACTGATTGAAGTCATGGCATGCCTTTTTCAACAGATATTTGCAAACACGTGGTAACGGTAAGCGGCACACCCTCGCTCTTGGAAGTGCTGAAGAAATGCAGGAGGAGCAACGGAAGATGATGTTGGTGGAAGGAGAAGGTGGCAGTGGTGCAGGAGTGGGTCGAGGCACCGTAACTGGTGGTCAGGCTAGGACAAGGAGGACTGGCTTGCATACTGTAATCGAAAGGCCCCCAGGTATACTTTCTTCTACTCCTTTGCTTTGAAAAAGCATGAGTTCTAACTGAAATACATAAATGAGAGACATTAGCACTTTCGTAAATATAGTCTCCAAAATCTTGATGATAATATAGTTTTTTTTTGTTTGAGAAAGACCAACTTTTCAGTTGTGCATAAATTTAATTTTATGAATGCTCATAGGTATGTAATTTTTGTGTTTTGTCTTGTATAACTTCAATGTGCATTGTTTGGCTTAATATTTAATTAAATTTTTGCATCAAGAATAGTATACATTTTAAACTAATCAAATTTCTTGCATAAGACTGTTCTTCCAACGTGTTGTTGTGGTACATAATTGACTCTTAGCTAACTCAACATCATATATGCAAGCATAAGGAGAAGTAAGGATTTCTAAGTTGCATAAACACCTTTTTGATGAGTGAAATTTTGCATAAACCTTACACCAATAATTATTTTTGATAAATTGTATTTCTATCTCAGAATATGTGATAGTAAGGTACATTAAACTTTCCATGTAAGGGAAGTCATAAGTTACAATACACAGAATATTTATTGAAGTACCTATATTATTGTCATATGCCTTTTTGTTGAAGGTATTGAGTGTATCCTATTGCTTACTTTATGCAATATATAGTATATAAAAGGAATTATTATACTTGATTTTTCAAAAGATCATACTTAGTAAGTGGAAGTATATTGCAATTTTAGATTCACCTGAGGTGTTGTTAACCCATATTGCATATATACAATCAATTAATAATTGATGTGTTGCATTTTAATTTCATAATCAAAGAAAAAATTTGCCAAATTTTTCATTTAAATCTCTGAACTAAGTCCAGAACATTCATTCACAGTCAATAATAGCCTATCATTTCACATAAAATACCATATTATTATTTTCTGATATTATATATGGTAAATTTGCATTAAATTATGTTAAGGTCGTTCAAATGTCTTCAATAGTAACATATGGCACAAAAAATTGATGATAGTTACAATTTGCAGTTGAACACTCCATGTTGCTTGGCATCCAATGCTCAGCCGTGCAATTTTTATGAAAACAAATCTTGGATATGATGAGTTTCTTTTTAAAAAAGTTAACTTTATGCTTGTGTTTAGGTGCTCTTTTTGATTATCAATTAGTATTATTTTAGATACCCACAAACAATATTTACATCCTTGTTTGATAGAATTTCAATCAAACAATATTTTAATCATAAATGCATTTCATTGTCTGTATTTATTTATGCTTGCCAATTTTATGTAGTTTAGAATGAAATTGTGCTACCCTGTACTGTTGTGCATTTATGTAGTATGTTCTTACTTTAAAAGTATATAATGCATGTTATCCGTCCGCACAATCAATTATGAGTAAGTTATTTACATTTCATTTCAAGCAGTAACCCTTTGGCATTCCAGTGATTTTTGACATTGCTACTTATTAAATGTTATATCAGCTGTTGCTGAAATTTAGTAATTGTCATCACTATACTACTCTTGTTTGTATTTTTATTTCCTTTAGGTGTCAATTATTTTATTCTGCGTTATATCATTTTAACTATCTATAGAGCCAAGGGTGGGAACATGGTAGTCCAGTGAGTAGAGCACTGGACTGCTCTAAAGTGGGCCCAGGTTCAATTCTGGGGGACATCTATGGGTGCCCTCAGCTTCATCTGAACTGTGTGATTTTTCAGGTGCCATAATTTCTTGAGAAACCATAGGTGATATAGGGAAAGGAACTGGCCACCACATCCTTAAGTTTGAATTACACATATCATTGGGCTTAGCTATGTGACCTCAGCCCTTACCAATCAAATCAGCTTTTGGTCAATAACTGTGGGTTTTTGGTGCCAAGGGGAGCTGTTAATATAAGGGTTTTGGAACTACAATATTCCACAACTCCTTTTACAACATGCATTTTTCTCAGCAAATCCTTAAAGGATGGAAATTCTTAATATTTCTATTGAAGCTAATTTTTTTGCAACCCAGGTTTTGACTTCACTAAGTCATCTTCAGATAAAGTACAAAAAGTTAGTTGAGGTGACAATTTACACACCATTTTTTAATCTAATTTTGAACTTTTGGCAAACCTCATGTCCAAATCTACTTGTAGTAAAATATTTGAATGTAGTTGACAATTCCCATTGGGTGTTTTTCTAGAGTAAAAAAATGGAAAATAATGCAAAATTTTTTAAATATATAGGCATAGCTAAAGGGTTGACATGAACCATGGATATTGAATTGAGCCAGTATTTGAAAAATTTGTTATTTAAAATAATTTGGTAGTCCTTTATATTTCCTCATGCTGATTTAAATTAATTGTATTCTAGGAACATGCCTTTTTGTTTGCGTAAGTTTATGTAGCAAGTTAATTATTTTATTTCTTTTATTTTTTTGTTGGGGTAATATTTGAATCTTATTAAGTTGATAGGAGCTATGTGATTGCTTCTTTGTTTATTTTTGTTTTGCTCTTAAAAATATTTTTCTTATTTTTGTTTTTTTTTTCTTTTCTCTCTTTTTTTTGTCACCCTATCCTAAATTAATACCATTTTCTGGTTATAACCAAATTCCCCTCACCTTTCCCCTTTTCTTTGAGCCTTCAACATCAAATTTCTCACTACCAATACTCCTTGAAAAAACTCTTCATGGTCCACAATTCATTTGTCTTAATTGGGAATGGCTACACACTCATTTCACCAAAATGCCCAATCCAAAATTATGTGTAGTGATAAGTCCCGAGTTGGTGATGGAAGTGGAGGCCCGTATGAATCGCCAATATGCCCCCCCCTGCCTGCAGCCCCTCCAGGCACCCACGCCACATCATCATCCAGGGGGGGGAGTGGCACGGACCAAGTGGTCAGGGCTGCCCACAGTACGGGAGGCAGGCTCTCATGCATCCTTGTCCTCTCCCATGAGTGCAGGTGTCGGGGCAATAGGGCCCACCTATCCCGCTGGAGGTACAGTAGACAGTCATGACCACCAAGCAGTGTGTGGCCACAAGAGTTTGAAATCTGGGCCAATTTTTCATGGTATTGTAAGACACGAGGCCATTACGACATTATGTGCAACCTTTGTGAGTTCATGTCTTTTTTAAAAAAAAGCCCTTTTGTTCCAGCAGGATGAGGTTAACAGATTATTCTCTATCAATGTTTAGGAGTTATATGCAGACTGTTAATTTCCATAAGAAGCCTCTTCAGGTAATCATTGAAGCATCATGGACATTTTATGAATTCCATTGTTGCTAGCAAATGTCTTCATTAATGTACAAAGTATTAGAGATGTTTTTTTTTCAAAATTCCAAACAAGTGAAATTGAATTTGGCACTTGAAACTGCTAGAACCCCTTTTGTATACATGGAGAAAGATGCTGGAATCAAGTTTATATATATACACACACACACACATATATATATATATATATATATACATATATATATATATACATATATACACACACACATATATATATATATATATATATATATATATATATATATATATATATATATATATATATATATATATATATATATATATATATATATATATATTTGGACGGGATGAAGGGAGGAAAGAAGTACACCGAGATGAAGAGGGACCTGATATAGATTAGCTTGCTAGGTGGGGAGTCACAAAATGTTTATTTGATAGTTGTGTCCATCCAAAAACCTACCTTAACCGGTAGATTACCTAATAATAATAATAATATATATATATATATATATATATTGTGTGTGTGTTATTAAAGAAATCATCAATGGCTATGGTCTTATAATTAGAGCTGGTAGTTTAAAGCATTGATTTGATTTTGGTTTCATGTGATGATTTGAATTGCTTCGTTTATTATTTACATGTGGTTGTTGTTGTTATGTCAGACTTACTAGAGTATGAATCATTCCCCTTTAGAGGGTGTAATGCCTGGTTACCTTTGTATACTTAATTTGAGTTGAATGTGTCTAGTAATATGTTAAGCATGTGCATTTATGATGGATCAGCATGACTCAGCATATTGAGAAATACATTCAAGCATGTTATGTAGCTGTTGTTTCATGTTTCATTCAGTTTTAATTTAGATTGATTTCACAGCTGTATTTTTAATCATATTGTCAAATAGTAAAAACTGCTGACATACCAAAAGCAACCAACATTTGTTGGTATTATAATGAATTTTGTATGCCTAAATATATCTTCATCTTGTCTTGGGTATAGGTCGTGAAAGCTACAAGGAATCGAACACGCTGCACCTTCCATTGGAACGATTCAGCCCTGTAAGACGAGCCAGCGAAGGGTGCACATCCTTAGGACAATATCGATGTCAGTCAGAACGAGTCTCAACTCCTTCATCAAGTTCCTCTGCTTCTCCTGGTTCAGAAGTTAAAGCACTTCAGCAAGAGTGTCAAAGGCTACAGGTAAAAGCAGTAATTTAAGAAGTTAATTTTGCCTCGACAGAAGAAGCTCTCATTTTAGTTTTGCGTGGATTTAATAGGTGTTGTTTTGTAACCTTATCTGTACTGTTATGAATTTTTGACATACATTTACCATAATTTTGTCCCATGACTCGACATACCATCATAGACAAAGCTAGAAGGAAAAAATGAACTAATGTGGTGAATATTTTATCTTTTTCCTTGTATATAAAAAATTTTGCCGAGAGATGAATGTTATTAAAATATTGGTATTATGTGTATGACTGGTTTTATGTGTAGGAGGGAAGACCTATTTCCATAATTGTCACTATATGAGTGGCAATCACCTTAGTTGGTGCAATGAGTGATAAGATGTTAGTACCTTTTTATGATTTGCTGTGTTGTTCTATTAACCTCTAAAATCCTCTTTGGATTGTAAAAAAGCATATTTTAACCAATTATAACTATTGTGTATTTTTTAATATGCTAAATTCATAGATGCAAATGTGCAAAAAGTCAAACTAAAAAATTTCACTTGAGTTTTGATATTATTTGATTGTATCAGAGACAGCATGCCCTTTCAGTTCTAAGGAAATACATTTATTGATGGAGTAAACTAATGCAAACTTAATTATTGGAGATTTAAAAATTAAACTTAAAACCATTGCTTGAAGTCTTAATAAATGGAGTTCTGATAAACTTTTTAAATTTTAAATTCCCAATCCAAATGTTTCATTTTTAATATGATTGTTAGTATTACTGCTCAAAGTACTGAAAGGCTTTTGATGTTAGTCAAATTTTCATATTTTATTTCTTTGATACATAATGGTTTTTTCATAGTCTTATGATAATTCAATTCATTTCTTGCATGGAGGAACAGGAAATGTGAGTGAGGCTGTGAGAGAGGCTGAATATTGAAATATTTCTCCATTGACTGTTATATTACATTATCAAGCTTTGTTCTCATTCACCCAACTAATAACTGTAGGCTTTTTGACTTCCTTTCCAGGAA
The DNA here is from genome assembly GCA_037158775.1 of Hetaerina titia. Lineage (NCBI taxonomy): Eukaryota > Metazoa > Arthropoda > Insecta > Odonata > Calopterygidae > Hetaerina > Hetaerina titia. Next base: position 121,152,937 of record CM073770.1, on the reverse strand, counting down.
TCAACAAACATTTTGGAATGTTGGTGTTTAACCTTTATATCTGTGGCAGTTTTCACATTACAAAACATTGTTTTGCATATTTTTCTTGTGTTAATACATGACAATGAAATAAGATTACTCATTTGTGTCATACAAGGGATAAATGTCATGCTCATGGATGAACTGACACACATTCTCATGATTTTGAAAAACAAAAATAGATCCTCAAGTATTCTTCGTAATTATCCTATTTTTAATGAAATGTTCTATAATAGAAAATCTTAAGGGATCTGACTTGCCACATAGAAATTTTATTTACAATTCATATAGCAATTATGGTCCGATAATACAAAATCACAAAAGCATATTTTTGGCATTTAGGATCTTTTTTGATGAGTGCACATTGTGTAAATACACCACATATATTTTATTAATAATTGAACAACAAATAATACCTTAAATGAACTAAGTATTAATTAAATATTTGAAGGAGATAGGAATTCTTATTTTTTGTGAGGTTCATAAAATTTGATTTCAGAAGAATTTCAGGAAAGACTTAAATGTGTATGGTAACTTTGCTTAAAGAATTTTTTTGTGAATGTAGTAGAGCAAGAACCTTTCCTGTTGCAAATATATCGCTTTTTTCTTTCCTGGAAATCAAAAGCCAACCATAAGAGGGATTTCATATTTTCTGTTCAGACTTAGCTGGCTGCAAATTTGTATCCTTTTCAAGACAACCCAGATTTACTATCTTGTGTCTAGATGATATATTTATTGCTATTGAATCTTTTTTGTAATGCAAACATTTTATCCATCAGGAGCCCAGAACATTATTACCCAAAGTGGTATACTTTAAGGGAATTGGGATGGTGTGGTGGCTAACCCACTGGCTTCCCACCGAGACGGACTGGGTTCAAATTCTCAAGTTGGCAGATATTTTTCAGTGTTCCCAATCCCTACTTAAGCTGTTTTGTGGAGAGCACTTTGAGTGATTATGCCACCCGTTAGAAGGGATGTTAAACTGTGGACTCCTTGGCACCTTTTGTTAAGATTAGGCTAATGCTGATGCTGTGTTTCTTTCTCTCCACACTTTCTCCTTTCCCATCCATCCCTAATGGGATAATTGTCCTTAGCTGTCATTCGCCTCCCCTAAAACTCCTATTGGCATACTTTAAACACAACCAGGAACTTGGGAACAATCTTCATTATACTTGAAACAGAATCAAGTCAATGGCTGCGATTTGGCATACCTTTTTCTTTCCTGGTGCCATCTTTGATCAGTGCAACTTGAGCCACTTAACCATTACCAATGTGTTTTCTGAATCCTATTTCATATGTATTCCATAAAGATTTATCAAATTTTAGTATTTATACTTTTAGACAATATTATCAATGTAAAAGTGCTCCTGGTATTGTTTAAATATAGAGATTATTGATTGCCAGGGTTTGGTGCAGCATGAGGTAGTTGAATAACCTTTTTCCATTTTTGAATGTGGCTCAATTTTGATTTCCAGAGAATTGGTATTACTCCTGATCCACGCACACAAGCAGAAATGCAACTTCTACACTCAATGCACATCCGGAGGATGAGGCAGTGCCCTGCCTCAACACCAGCATCACCCCTCCCGCCCTCGTCCCCTGTTCTGTCTCCCCCAGCTACCCCTTCTTCCATTCCGAGCTCACCAGTGCACCACGCAACTGAACCATCACTCGCCCACCACCTGCGGCGTCTTCACCTGCGACACCCTTCGCCAGTCACCACTAGGGCGACAGGCACCTTGCCTGGTGCTGGTTCCATTACTAGAGGAACAAGTGGAATCCAGAGGCACTGTGAATCCTCCATGCATTCCCCAACTGTATCGGCCACTCCCCTGGCCACCACACCCCCCAACGTCCCCAGGGAAGAACTGCTAGCCATGTCCCAAGGTCTGTCAACCTTTCAGACGATCCCATTTTCCAATCCTCAGATCTCAATAACGGATGAAACGGGAGATGAGGTGCACCTCCCCTCATCTCCCTCATTGTCATCCTCGTCCTCATCAAGTGACGATCAGGAAGTGGATGGTGTGCCTGAAGTGGAACACAGAGGACTCTGGATGGGTGACATCCCTGTTTCAACCATACCCCTCCAATCCGTGGATCCTAACCGTCCTTCCATTGTTCAGGGTATAGGAAGGCAGAGCCAGGAGATGGGTTCGGGAGTGGGCATGGGAGGTAGTGGTACGTGCCGTCTTCGGAAAACATCAAGTGGTTCCATTGAAGTGGCACTTTCAGCAGGAGCTTCAAGGCTGGACACAGGAGATATCCTGGCACTTGTGCAACAGGTTGTGGAATCGCGTGCACCTCCAGGATTTGAGTGTAGGCCGGTAGCCTCTGGAGCAGGACTAGCTCTGAGATCACCCGAGGGGGTGCAAGCGGAAGTGATGGTGTTTGGTGGGCAGGACCCCCAAGAGGATCTAGACTTCACTGGTATGGGAGATGGTAAAGGACTACGTGTTAGGAGGATATCTGGTGATCACTTACAATACAGCCTTCTTTGTCAAGAATTGATCTCTTGTATGAGTCAGTGAGTGAGATTTTTTTTGTTATGTAAATCCTTCAGTTGCCTGGAAATAGCATGGTGGGGAATTGCAGGAAGTGTAGGATGATAATGAAAATCTTAAGAGATTACTGATTTAAGTGCTGCCCAAACTAAGGAAAATGCTGCCGAGGGTATTTCTTTAGTTGCAGAATGAAATGTACTAAGAATTATCCGTAAGCTCTATCTTCTGTGGAATGAATTGTAATAGATCTCATGGTAAATGGATGTCCAGCTGTTTGAAGTAAGTATGTAATGCTAAGACATGAAAAGTATGTCGTTGGGTGACTACTAGCAAACTCAAAAATAACTATTTTGGCTCACTCCCAAAGATGTTTGGTGCATGTTTATCACATTATCTTGAAAATCCTCAATGGTCTTCTCTTTTGCTGACATCTTGTGCTTCCGCCATCTGAGAAATCTCTCTTCCAAGCCATGTTTCATGTATGTCTTTGAAGTATTTTTCTCTATTTTGCACAACAAAATAGTAGGCCACCATTGAATTAAAATGAAATACACATCAATCAAAATGGTTCTTGATAATTTTTTATTGTTAACAAAAAAATCATTTTTCAAAGCACACATTTTCCTGTATTTTTGCCATTGAATAGCAACCTTGACTTTGTATTCTTTCAGGAATTTAGCTATCTCATTCGTAAATGGTTCCTTATCATTTTCTTTGACTTGCTTTGTATATGCTTTACCTGCTATTGTTTAAGTACATACATTTGCCTCGAAAATCACCTTTTTTAAGGAAACATCTGGGACTAAGGAGAATTTTTCCCTTTAAATTATTCTTTTGAAATCAGTAAGCAAATGATTTTAAATAGCCTGCCATATATTTACTGTGAAAGTTATTTTTTATTGTGTCATGCCAACTTGTTTGAGCTTTTTAATTGTATTATCTTGGATTACATGTACATAATTTTCATCAAGCTGTTTTTATTGAATCCTGGTGAATCAGGTTTCATGTATGTTAGTATTTTTGTGAGCCATTCAATGAATTGGTTTGAAATAAGTGATTTAAGTATCCCTTGCTTAAAGATTCATTCCATTGAAATTTATTAAAGCTGTTCATGCTTAACTTCTCTTCCAAGACATTCCAAATGCCTAAAATATTATTGTCTATTTGCTGTTACATTTTGAACATAATTTTTATGCTAGTTTTTAAGTATAATATTATGCGTGTAGTGTGATAAATTTGATTTAGAAAATATTTTATGAAACATTGACAGGAAGGACAGTATGTTGAGCAGTGTTGGGGTCATATTTTTTGTTTTATGGTTAAGTGAGAATTAATTTTTTAAAGTTATTTCTAGTCAAGTCTACAACTTCTATTTATTTGTATTTTCAACATTCCTAGCATTTATCTCATTTCATGGATTCACAAGATATCAAAAGCATAAGGTTTGTTAAAATGATTCGACCTATGGTGTAAAAACTAGAATGCACTTCTGTGACTGAGTGCTGAATGGGGTATTTGTCATCTCCTAATAATCTTTCTATTACTTACTCCTACATTTTATCCTGTGTATTTCATGTGAAGCTCTTGTCTCCTGTATGTATTCGTTCAAGTGTGCGGTAAGGAATTCATTTTCAAATTTTTTTTAAACCTCAATTTCAACATTCTTCATTTATGTCTACCCCAAGGCACTTTTAAAAGGGTCTTATTTTTTCTTTGTTGTTTTACTGCAACAGATAAATCATATGCTTTATGTGGCTCATACTAGCCACTGATAGCATTGTGTTAAATTTTGGTCGTTGAATGTTTGGTGCCGTTCATATTTGATTATTTATTTTGTTGTGTGTTTGTACATGATATGAATTATACAGTTGAAAAATTGTTATGAATTCACTCCAAATTTTTTATCAATAAACACATTCAAGTTTATGTTGAAATCTTAGGGCGTCAGTATTTTAAACTTTAAGCTTGCTTCTTCAGCACTATAGTGTTGCATTTGTCTTTTGCTCAAAGTTCAAGTTTAAATCCAATTGACTATCTCATTGAATTTCTGTTGCGGATTTTTAATAAAATATATTTTGTTCCTCACCTTGTTATTTATCTTGTTCTAAACTTTGAGTGTAATGGCTGAAACTGTAAATTACATTCATGGAATGTATTGCAGACTCTCAGTTTTAGCATCATGAAATGGTATATTTGAAATGTTATAAAAACCATTTGTTTGAAATTTTTCAAACTGTGGAACAAAAGCCAAATTTTTATTTTAAAACTCTCAAGAGATATGGTTGAAGTGAAATTAATAGTTGTGTCCTGGCAGTTAGACTAATGTGAAAATACCAAAGATAACAAATGATATTAGAGGTAAGGTTCTTTGATTGTCACATTTTTTGCTCTGAGCCAATCATTTTTGATGATTGACTTTGCAATGAGGATGAAAGAGCATGTAAAAAAAGAAATGGTTGCCCAATGGTCATTTATGTAAGCATTTGAATGTTACTGTTATATCATTGAATGTTTGATTTCTCGAGGTTTATTGGCAATATTTTCAGTACAACTATTTGTTTCTTTTCATGTTATTTGATAGTATTCATTGTTGGTAATTTTGCTTATGCTGACTTTGAAAAAAATATTTAACAAATGTGTAATTACATGCATATAATGGGAAGATATTTTCTGTTAAGTTTATGGGTTCCTATGCATGTAGTGTAATGCAATACAAATACCATCCTTCTTCTCCATCTTGTGCCTCTTCTTCATAAAACTGACTGATTCCAAACAGTTTTTCATCATTGTAAGGTGCTGCTTATCAAACTTCATTAATGTAATTCCCACTGTCGGGTTGTTGATGGTTGACTACTTTGTAGCCTAACCTCTTCCATAAATTAGGAAAAATGAGGTACATATTTGTAACTACAACCATGTAATTTCATGAGATGGGCATGGTTGAATAGATTGTTCTTATTTTTTAAAAGAAAGCTGTATATATTACACTCATATTCAAATATAATATGATAAAGTTATAAATGCTGTCAAGACTGTGATTTTTATGAAGTAATAAAAAGTGATCTTATGCTTCAAATATTGTGTCATTTTCCATATTGGCACAGGTTTATTTTTTCATGCACAACAAATGTTTACTCTCTCTCAATCTTGATATTGTTAAGGTGTTAGTTTCTTGTGATTGTCAGTGGAACCTTTTGCTAACAATATCCCGTTTCAACAGTTACCCTGATATCATTGGTGATTACAACTTTTGCCTTTGTGGGATTTTAAGTCACTGACTCTTCCACTAATATTTTTAATTAAGTAATTGCTAGGGCAACAATTGATTTCTTAGGATTTAAATGCCACACAAGACTGTCAGGTGACAATAGAGAACACAATCCGAGCTATCTGTAACTGATTTGTTATGGATGGCTTTTTTTTTATTCATGTGCAGGAAAGACTTTTTGATACTTCCTTCAAATGTCAATGGCACTTCTTATGTAACCCATTTTAATGCATAATAAACTAATAGTATTTAGGGAATGGCGTTAGTTAATATGTATTTCATATGGGCTTGTGCATTGGTGTGAGTAAATGCATTAAATTGGAGAAATTCACAATAAAGAATTTTTTGACCACTGTAATGTTTCCGTAAATGATATTTAGGAATAAGTACATACTACCTTGAACAAAAAGTTCCCGGAATAATCACCGTGTGGCGCTCCCATCGTTCCGATTTGAGTTCTGTTTTTTTTTGTTAAATTGGTACATCTGTTGTTGATATTCCCTTTAAATCTTAGTGTCATAACTTGACATTTGCAAAAGTTACGTAGCCAAGAGTACATCTATCTCTGTGTGTGTTGGCGATTTTTTACAATTGCAGAAATGGATTTAAATTTGCAACAACGAACTTGTATTAAATTTTGCGTAAAAAACGGATTTAGTGGCGCACGGACGTTGGAAATGTTGGAAAAGTGTTTCGGCAACGATTCTCTAAAAAATACGGTCGTTTACCAGTGGCACGAGCGGTTCAGAAGTGGTCGTGAGTCAATCGAAGATGATGAACGCAGTGGCAGACCATCGACATCGAAAGTCGGTGAAAAAATTGATAAAGTAAAAGAAATGTTGGTCAATAACCGCAAATTAACCATCAGAGAAATAGCGGAGGACTTGAACATTGCCTATGGATCCGCCCAAGACATTGTGGTTAATGATTTGGGTTTCCGTCGTGTAGCAGCAAAGTTGGTGCCAAAAGACCTTAATTTCATGCAAAAAAGAGACCGTGTTGACGTCGCAAAAGACATGATTTGCGAGGCTGAATCCGATCCCACATTCATCAAAAGGATCATTACTGGAGACGAGACGTGGGTTTATGAGTACGACACGCAATCCAGACATCAGGCAAGTGAATGGCGTTCACCAAATGAGCCGAGACCAAAAAAACCACATCGTTTTCAGTCAAAAAAGAAGGCAATGCTGACGGTTTTCATGGATTACAACGGTGTAGTGCATCATGAATTTTTGCCAGAAGGCCAGACAGTAAACAAAGAGTATTATTTGGGCGTTATGAGACGTTTGCGTGAAGCAATTCGCCGAAAGAGACCAGAAATCGTCGCACAGTGCGTCGAGACCGTCGCACAGTGCTATCATTATTCGTAATTTTTTGACGAAAAATGCAACAAATACCATCCAACAGCCACCGAATTCACCTGACTTTGCTCCCTGTGACTTCTTTCTGTTCAATCGAGTTAAAAAACCATTACGGGGAACGCGTTTTAGCAGCCGAGAGGAAGTAATGGAAAAATCGCAGGAAGCACTGATGGACATACCGAAAACCGGATATAAAAAATGTTTCGAGGATTGGATCAAGCACTGGCATAAGTGTGTTGCAGTCGATGGGGATTACTTTGAAGGAGACAATATAGATTTAGATGAATAAACTTGTATTTTTAATTTTCTGAATAAATTCCGGGAACCTTTTGATCAAGGTAGTATGTATTTAAGTAATAAACGCCCTGTCCACCATTGCATAGGATTATTGCTCTTGGGACTGAAACTGAGGCACCATTGGCTATGTCCCATTGGCTTCAATGTGTAATTTCAAGTGGGTCACAGCAAATTGCAAAAATAGTGTATATTAATATTTTATCAAGAAATGAAACTTTATGACCAACAGGAAAAACTTCCTGTCTAAGACTAGCTATCCTTACATGGATACCTAAGACACTTTGTCTTAGACACCAGGGATCAGGCCCTAAGTTTCATTCCTGATACCCAAGCATTAGTCATTATTTTTCCTTTGGAACAAATCCCTGGTTTGCATTCCATGGTGTACTTTAGTACTATCCAACAACTGACCTAGTGTTCAGTTAAATAACCAAAAGGTTCTTGTGTTCATTTAACATATGTTGTGGGCAAATATTTTGGTCCAGGGCGCTCAGCTTCTTCATAATTTCAGAAAAAATGGGAAAAAGCATATATATTTTTTTAAAGACCAGAGGTGGAAACTTGGCATTCTCCTTGAGAATATCCCTTTTAGTCATTGCAACTGTTCATATGAGTTGTGGTAAGCCATCATGCTTGCAGGTCCAACAGATATGCAAAAATATTATGGCTGATCCACTTAAAATAAAATACCTTATCAGATTTGAAGCCGGATGAAAAGGCCAAAAAGTGCTGTTTTTGGATAAATGCTAAATAAATAAAATATCTCCTGCTGCTCTTACACCAGCCAAAGCTTTGTACCCAACCACCTTTCTTTCCATGTCCCACTACATCCATCCAAAAAATTGAGTATGTATACCTGGAGATGATGAACAGCGACAAAACCTGGCTTGTGTAATAGTTTTTTTTGTGAAATTAATAAAGTTTTGAGTTCTTTTCAATCGTGCAGCAGTTCCACAAAGTCATGCCTGAAACAATTTCATGTAATATAGAGGCTATGATGAATTGATATTTGAGAGATGTACTTATATTATGTGCCATGGATACCAATAAGAACTGTAAGAAAAGATTTGAAGGAATATTAGTCTTTGACTATTTTGCATAAGCCAGGATGGCCACTCAGGTTCTGAATTTTCCCAATGAACTTACAATCCTTTTCCTTGATTTTTCTACAAAGTCTTGAGTTCTTTTAAATCAGCCTCTATAATATCTTCTGATGGTATCTTTTACTTTCACCTGCACACTTTTACCTTTTACAGTATCTCTCAATTCTTCCTCTTATATACCACACCCATTTAGGGGGTAATATTACAGAAGTATTAGGAAGTATTTTGAAGGAGTGTATTTTTTGATGTGGCAGTGTGAAAGGTACTTGAGAGTTGCTTATAAATCTAATGGTATAAACATAATCCCTGGCAGGTTAAAGCTAAGTGAGGAAAAAACATGTACCGCCATTCCAAAATCAAATGTCAAAGCCACATATGCCTCGAATTCTCTTTAGCAATAAGTAATATCATGGTGCTGTAAAGTGCTTGAAGTTGTTTCATGTTATTCAGAATGAGTAAAAGGGTTACCAAGTCCTGCAAAAAACATAAAAAGGGGTAGGTCCATTATAATGTGGCCAAAATGAAAACTGCCCAAACAAATTGGCGAGTTGGCAATGCTGTATTTTTTGGTATCTAGAAACCATTAAAACCCACCACCCAATCCCATTTAATAGAGTACAAGCAGAGAAATTGCTTCCATTCATTCAGATTTCCCATGCATGATACAAAAAGTCAAAGGTGTCTGATTGAATTCATTTGGGAAATACCCTCTTTTGCACTAATTTCTTCCATTCTGCCCTGTCCTTGCATATTTCTTATGCATCTTTCACATTCGTACAACATTCCATTCATTAGAAGCTCCTGTGTCCCCGAGGCTTCGAATATTCCCTAGCTGGATATTCTTTAAAAAGTTGATTTCCAGAGGAGCATATACTTTTCCATATCTAATGTGGAGTACTCCAGGACATCTGAAGTTGAATCAAGGATTGTAAGAGTTTCCACCATTTCTCAGGCTCATTAAACGAACAAGAGTTAAAGAAGTTTATATACCTAACTTAAGATTAAATTCCTCTGAAAATACATAGTTTTAAATTCCTTAATACTAATCTTAGAGCAATGAATCAAACCCTCAAATTATCTTCAAAGTGAAGCCAGACTCTCTTCAAATGATAGGTCTCATTTTTTGTAACAAAAAATAATATTTATTCATCCCATTTTTTTCATTCAACATTTATATGGGGAATAAGATAAGACAAAAAATAATGTAGATACAATGGTCCCTTCATTGTGGTAACATTACAATAATATCTCTGATAGTTCTATTATTTTTCACAAATTAAAAATATAGGATGGGTGAGGAAGCACATAATGATACAAATATGAGTTATTTTAAAGATTTCTTGTTATCATTACATATTCTTTTTCGCTGTAGTAATTTATTACCTAGAAGATTATTTTAACTTGGTTTTAAGTGTACTAATAGTCATGGCATCTTTTACATATTTGGGTGGGTGATTTTAAAATACAATCCCTAAGTGGAAGGGCCTCCTACTGTACAATGCTGTAGTATGGCATTATCAATGAATGTCCAAACTCTGTCTGGTTGCATATTCATGAATACTTACATTAGTGGATAATATTGTTTTCTAATAAGTATAACAAGGTGATACATGAATAGACAAGGTTAATATTTCAAATGATTTAAAAATGGGGTTTACAGAATTCCCTCCTAAGTACTCCACACCATGAGTCGTATTACAATATTTGAAAAATGAAAGCCTTTTTGAGAGCTGAGAATGTTCTCAAGGAGATTGCTTGATGAGTAACATGAGACAGGAAATTTCCAAAGTACAATATTTTTAACACTGTAATGTCTAAATTTGCACAAGGTTACAAAACACAGAAGCAATTTTAGCCTGTTTCCCGCATAGTTTTGCAATATCTTTATTCCAACTGAGGCGGTTATCAAAAAGGAGACCAAGGAACTAAATTGTATTCCTTGTTTCTTCATATTTATGTTCAAGTGCATATCCAAGTTTCTGCATGTCTTGATTAGCACCAACACATACATTTCTAGGAAGCACAGTATACTTCTTTTTAAAGCGTGTCATTTGCTTTTGAAGTGTGGGTGTGGAGAGGGATGGAAAGGGTGAAGTGGACTGAAAAGAAGGCAAATGAGGAAGTACTGGGAATGGTGGGGGAGGAGAGAGGTATGTTGAGAGAAATCAAAAAGCCTCAGGAAAGATGGGTGCAGAGCACTTTGATTGGTACTAGGATGTTGATGACTGTGACAGAGGGGAGGGTGTTAGGCAAACAAGGAACAGGATAGGCATTTTGGATGTGATGAGGGGAGGAAGGAATTATTTGGGATTGAAGAGGGCTCATTGTAATGCTGAATGTCAGGATTTTTGTTTTGTTAATATAAACAAGGAAGCTGTTGCTGTACCACTTGGCAGCTTGTGTCCACAAAAAAACCTACCTTAATCAGTAATAATAATGTTTTGCTGGCCTTTAAGGTCAGTTTGTCAAAATTAGACCAGCTCACCATTTGTGATATACATTCATTTATCTCGTTTTGCAAATTATTAATATCTCTGTTATTTATGATAACATTTGTGTCTTCTGCATAGAGGACAATTCCTTCATTTACCTTAGATAATGGTAAATTAATTATGTGTATGATTGAAAGCAAAGACCTAATATTCACAGTTGTAGAATCCCAATGTTTATGGTTTTAATTTCCAAGGTGTAATGATCCCATGACTTTGAGTCTTACATGGTATCAGCCACCGGCACTAACTGTTTTTTATTTGATCAAAAGGACTTAAACCATTCTTTGGGTCTGCCTCTTATTTCATATTTTCCAATCTCCTCAATAGGATGGCATGATCAACTGTGTCAAAAACCTGTTTCATGTGCATTAAAATGCTTATGGAGAACTCATTTATGACCTGGACTGAAAGAATCTTTCTGATAAAAACTCTCAACACATATTGACTTATCAACACTTATCCTTTTCCCTCCATAAATTCAAATTGGGCTTCATCTAAATTATTATTGTATTTAGAAAGATGATTAATCTATCACCATCAATGTTTAAAATATTTTTGAAAAATTAGCCAGTATAGAATTTGGCCTATATCTTATAGCACAGTTTTTGTCTCAATGCTTAAATATTGGTTTTATTTAGGCTATTTTGAGATAACCTGGAAAGACACAATTCAGGAAGGAGTAATTAACCAACTGTGTTAGGGATTTAATTATTATATGAGTACACTTTTTTATTACTTTGATACATATACATTTAATTAATTGGCTAAAATATACCTTTTCTACCTTAAAACAGTAGTTGGTGAAGAAATAAAGCACATAAGAAAAAATTTTACGAACGCTTGGAGGGCTAATGCAGGTCTCTTCGCCAATAGTAGTTATGCGTTAATTTATTTTAGGTAATCTACCGGTTAAGGTAGGTTTTTGGATGGACACAACTATCAAATAAATATTTTGTAACTCCAAACAAAACCCAATCCAGCATCATACTCTACATCAATGCGTTAATATGATGTTCATTTCCTCTCGTTATTTTGCGGATAGGCTAATTCCAAACATTTGTTTAAGATCTAAAAAATGGAATTTCTATAATGGGAGGAACGATTATCGTCCATTCTCCCTTTAAACTGGTTAAGAAAAATAAAATTAGCAATCATTTGAAAATAGCGCTGCGCTCTAGCAGTAGCATTGGTGGAAGGCGTTGGTAACGTGACTGGTAATTGCAGGTTTTTTCATTGGCTGCTGCATCCAAGCTAAGGTCAACCATTTTGAATTTCAACATGGCGTCGTCAGATGTTATGAGTGAAGTTGAAATACAGTCAGAAATTCAAGAGGTTGAAATCGAAGAAATCCCTGTGGATATACCAGTTGAGACTGTTGAAACAACTATTGGTGACGTGGAAGGGCCTCCCATGATAGCACTTCAGCCCCTCCCTGAACGTGAAGAAATAATTCTGCAAACACAAGAGGAAGTAGTTGGTGGTGTTGACCCTTTATCGGTCTATGATCAAATTCCTGTTCCCTCAGAAAACGAAATATACATTGAATCAAGCCCTGGACCTTCTAGGAGAGGATCAAAAAAATCTAGACGTGGTGGGAGATTACGTGCAAGTGAACATATTTCTAGTGATGTGGGTTCCGAGACAAAAACTCGAAAATGGGAGCAGAAACAAGTTCAAATAAAGACTTTGGACGGTGAATTCTCCGTAACAATGTGGGCCTCCGGAACAGACGATGGTAAGAGTCGTTGTTACTATTGCAGTGGCCTAACTTCAAATTTGCTTTTAGACAGCTCAAGTATCTTTGAATGTCATTATGCCTTTGTCTTCGTTGGTGATAGCCATGGTACATGCGTCACCAGCATTGATCGATATGGGGCGATGGACTCTTGTGATGTAGAATACTGGGGTAATTGATGTAATAATGTTTTTGGGGCGTGTTAACAACTGGTTTGTTTTGTTTTGATACTTCGCCGGCCATGTAGGATACATGGGCGCAGCCATATTTTGAAAATGGCTTCCTAAATATGATGGCGGAGGGTAGCCATTTTCATTCGCAATCCGGACATGGTCCGCCAGCATACCCCTTACGAGGCATTGAGTGGAAGCGTAAATTACTCAAAAAACGAGGATTTTTTAAAATTACTAATTCACATGTTGACTTATTTGTTTATGATATGTTACTGTATGCCATCTTCATTTGACAAATTCTATTTAAGTGTTTGTCCTTGACTGGCCGGTGAACGCTCAATGGCAGAGTAGTTAATCGATTGAATTCCCATCCCGGTCGTGGTGTCGTCGGTCGCTTTAGATATGTTTGCATTAAGTGTTTGGAGGTTTTGTGTGTCGAGATTTCGTAAGAAATGTACACATCATGTGAAGCTGTGTTTAATTTCATAGTCAATATGAATGCTACGCGAAAACTGCGTAGTGGAAAATTCCCGCGAAAAATTCTGTGGGGCACTTAAAAAGGTTGATAATAGTGCTGATCATGATCCTATTGCTGTTACAATTTCCCTTTGGCAGTTTTGACCAGAGTATGCGATTCTCTTTTTAGATGAGGGAAGTAATCCTGAACCAGATCCTGACTACACGGAATATATGACTGGCAAGAAAATACCTCCCGGTGGAATTCCAGGGTTAGACCTTAGCGATCCGAAGCAACTAGCCGAATTTGCTCGGTAAGTTTTTATTGGTGTATTTTTTCATTTGTATATTTCTGCTCTAATGTATTTCACCGCGCGGAGGAAATTTGTTAGTGATTTGTATGAACAAGAAAATCCATATGCTTGCACAATGATTCCATTTTTGCAATAAATTTTACCCAATTATTCCATTTAGCATTTATCTAAACAATCAATTAAATTTTCGCCCCACGCGCATTGTTTTACTTACGTAATCGTATTGTTACTGATCGTCGGCCAGCATTTTATTTTTCATAAACGTTATGGTATTTTATTTTCAGTCCCGGACACAGAGTGAAGCCAAAGAAGCAACAAAGCGACAGTATTGACAGGACCATAGCATGCCCTCACAAGGTAAAAAGAAAAATTTATATGCAAACCGTTGGGTTTGTTTCAAATTAGATGAACGCAGAAGCGGATGAGGCGATTAGTATAAATGGAAAATTAACACGTGTGCCTTTTATAATAATTTGAGTACAGTGTCCCTTATGATATATTGTGTTCATTTGTATACTATGGCTGTCAATTCCATATTCCCAGTTAATTTCTTTTCTGTAGTATATAGGTATCCTATTTATCAAATTCACCCGAGTTAATATTACAAATTGTCCCATGACCTCTGTTTTTTCATAACCATATCTTTTTAGGGTTGCACTGATTATCGAGTATTTTTGCCTTTGTTAATGATTGTAGTGAATAAGATGGCTGTAATGTGTGTAAACTCACAAATGAGATAAAAAATATGATTTATCTCTGTTTGGATTTTGGACACCAATGTATGTGGAAGTGTATTCACGTGCAAGCCACAGTTGGCGAGCCCAGTCCCATGATTTGAAATATAGAAATTCTTAAATAGCCTCTCATAGCAATTTTTCATTCTATGTTGTAGCCTAATGTTTCTTATTGAATTACTTCAATGATACATTTTTATAAAACATGATTTTTACAGACATGCTCTAGTGATTGCACTTATGATACTTACTTGTATTTATGGAATATTCCAATGTATTTATTCCATTGCCTAAAATAAATATGGTAAGATGTCTTAGCAACCAAGTCCACCATGTGGTCACATTCATAAGTGACCATGTTTTTCCAGAACCGTGTTTCCTCTACAATTTTAATGTAAATTTCCCCTCCTTTCTGCCACCAACTCCTGGAGCCAGTTGTAACTTGATAAGTAACCTGTTACCTCTATTGTTGTGACTAGATTCGAATTATTAATGTCAAGGAACTCATGGGATAGAGACATCTACAGCCCTGCCATAAGTGCTTATTTTTGATTAAATTGAAACATTCTGGCAGACTAATTACATCACTCGTAACTACAGAGTAAGGGGCATAATGTGAGTTATCATGGCAGCCAAATCGTCATCAGAGATCGCACAATTTAAAACAGCTGTGATGATTAACTTCAACTGGAGTTAATTGTGGGTTTGAAATATTGCAATGTCAGACCCACCTTTTTGAGGAACTCCGGAAGAAGTTTATCAAGATTTGCCATCAAATTCCATATTTTGATCCACAATGGCATGGCCAATAAAATTACTGGCCGGGAAATTGTTCAGGGATACATGCAATTAACAACATGGAGATATTACCCATGTAGTGTGGGTGCTTGAAATCCTTTAGAGATAATGAAAAGAGATTTAAAATTAATTTTTCAAGTTTTGCAAGTTCTGTCAGTCTGAGTAGTCAACTTTGAAGAAAAGATAATATTTTGGACAAAGTATTAAATCGTTTAAAATTAATGGATTATGTGCATTTACCTGACATTTAATTGACATGGGGATGTTGTGTGGTGGGTTTCTTCTCGCTAATTTGTATTTAAGTCATAGGGTATCCAAAAGTACACATAGGCGAAACAGCACCTGGAATAATACTTGCCTTCTGTACTAGCTATCTATGCTATTTCTCATCTGGCACGAAATGTTGCATTCATTATCTACAGCCAATGAAGTTTTCATAATATGTCACTGGAATATGTGCCAGGTTGAAAGAACTCAGAAAAAAAATGATGATTAATCTTAAGGATAACTAGTATTTTACCTTGCCTTTTTTGTTTGTTTCTCCTACTTATGTTTTGCTCTTAAAGCAAGTTCATTTCTGCGTAAGGTAGATACTGTTGCCAAGCATGTTGTCCTAGGATAAGAAAACACATTCAAATGAACAATAGTGACTGATGATGACTTCTATATTTTCCGGCACAACTTTGTAGAAAGTCATGTTCTCAAAATACTGGCATGATGGATAATCCACATTCTAATAAAGTAACATCCAATGTATGTTTAAGTCCTGTAGTCTTTGGAGGAATTAGTTCTCCATTCATACTTTCATTGTTCAGTTTCACATTTTGTAGTATATTATAATGGTCGTAGGATCCCGGAAGTCCTTTTAAACCACAAAATTCTCACTTTCAAGAAAATAACACATTTGAAATATTCCTGTGTTGGAATATTTTTGTTGGTTAATAACTTGATTAAGAAATACTGTGTAAATGTGTTTGTATATGAATTATGTGTGTGTGCATGCTGCAATTTAGACGTGAAGCTTAAATCCTGCATATCCATCCCAACCCATTACATAGTTTTCATATTTTGATGAGGTACATACTCATTTTTTTCTAGGAGTCTTTAAAATGTGACTTAATGTTTGTTTTCATTGAATATCATTGTTCAGTTTGTATGACTTCCATTTACAGGGGTGCACCAAAATGTTTCGAGACAATTCTGCCATGAGGAAACACCTACACACGCATGGGCCTCGTGTCCACGTGTGCGCAGAGTGTGGAAAGGCTTTCGTTGAGAGTTCAAAACTTAAGAGACACCAGTTGGTGCACACGGGGGAGAAGCCATTTCAAGTGAGTGAAAGTTATTCCTTTGATTATCTTGTATTATGGACAGTTTTAAAGTCTATTCCAAAACATCCCTTTTGACATAGTTCAGTTTTGTCTTTTCTTTAAATCTAATTATGGAAATATTGACGTTTTTTATAAAAAACAAACCGCTTTGCTTTTACACATAAACTTTTTATTTTCATGACCCAGGTTTCATTATAGCATAACATCATACAAGTCAAGCACAGAATATATATGTATCTGTGGGCGGAGGGGAAGAGGAGGTAGGAAAGAAAGGATTGGTTGAGGTAGGAAGAGGGGGGGCTAAAAGTCTATGGTTTGAGGCAGAGGAGGAGGATTGGTAATACTGACAAATTAGCAATAATTGGATGATTAGATTAGATAAAAACCAATTAGATAATTAGCAGGCTGGAAGGATAGGGTCAATACAATGTTGCAAAAAGCCCGCCTGACATCCAATTAGTTGGCAGAGGATTAGGGGAATGATTACTGTGAACAGGTAGAATGGCACTCAGTAATTAGTCAGGGCTGGGAGGAGTCGCTACACTGTTGGACAAGTTTTACTTGGTTTCAGGTGAGTTGGCAGGGGGTGAGGGAAAAAACAATAACGGGGAATGTGAAGGGTAAAGAAAATCGTTGGTCAAAACATCTTCCCCGTAATTCGTGTGTTGAAGGATTTCTAATTGCTCCAGCCCATCGAGACGGTGGCCTTTCTTCTCAAAGTGTAGAAATTCGGGGGTGAAATCACTGCTGTGGCCACAATCTCTCAAGTGCTTGGCGAAGAGTGACGCGGAGATGTTATTTTTAGAGCAAGCTCGGTGCTCTTTTATTCTTGTTTCAAATCTCCTCCCCATCTGGCCTATGTATATCCGGTTGCAGTCTTTGCAGCGGAGTTTGTATACTCCACTTTTGTGTAGTCGTTCAACGTGGTCCTTCGTGCGGCATAACATGTTGCTTAAATTAGTTTTATTGTAAAAGGCCGGTCTCACTTTTTCCTTTGGGAGGATTCTTTGTACTTTTAACGACAAGTGGCCAAGAAAAGGGAATCTCCACCACTGTGGCTGATTTTCTGTACATGTGAGTGAACTGTTTATGGATAACTTTGCTAAACAGGATAGTTTCTTATGGTCAAGTTTATCAATTAAATCTTCTCTGTATCCATTGTTCACTGCAATTTGTTTAATGATCTTTAGTTCTTTAAGTGTGTTTTCTTTGGACAAATAAAACCGTTTCTGGTGTAACTTGGTGGAAAAGCAAAGTGGTTAGTTTTTTAAAAAAAAAAGTCAATTTGAAGATTTTCCACCAAGTTACGCCAGAAACTGTTTTATTTAATTATGGAAAATGAAATATGGAGCAAGGTTTCATGAGCAAGAATGGTGTGAAAATAGGGGTTCTTTGTTAAGTGAGGTGTATTCCAAAGAAAAACACTTCAACATAATTAATTTAAAACAGTGAAGAATGGCTTGCTCTGCATCAATTAATTCTCTCATTACAAAAAAGTTATCACCTTCCAAGCCAAGAATCACCAAGTTGGAAAAAGTTCAGAGTTCTAGGTGTTTTGATCCCCAGAGTTGGAAAAGATGGAAACACTTGGACACTGATTTCTGCCCTGGACCTCTGAAGTAGAAGACCCGAGGTGTGTCATGCGCAGTAGTTATTGTGGGTGGGTCCTGGTTTAGCTAGAGTATCAGGAAATTCTTGATTGTCGTTGAGCTGGAGGATGGCCCTCCAGAATCCATTTGTAATCACTTTCATCGACATCACATCTACTCAATATCCCGCAAGCCACCGCAAGGGCATGTGGCGTGGGATGTTAGGGCACCACCCGTAATTTAGAAAGAAAAAAAACCACATGCAGAAGCCTCAAATGTATAGTTTTTCTATATATTTTTCAAACTTTCACCATGGTCTTGAGATATAGGTCCCAGCATATCACCTGATATCAATTTTTATTGCAAAAATATATAATCCTTTCGTGAATTGGATTAAAAACTTGTCAAAGGCATTCATTGAGATTATTTGGGAGATGCATCACATGGGATGTTTGATGCACTGATTTTAATGTTGAGCTCGTATTGCTCATGAGAGTTTGGAGACTTATAGATTGGTTCAGGTTCCCTTGTTTTTGGTGGCAATGTGACTACCATCTCCCTGTGTACTCCTGCATTGTTACATATTTGGAGATGACTAAATGGTACTGCTGAAGTTGCAAATCAATTTTGACCAAATTGAGCAGAATGAAACTTTATGGTGCCCAACTTACCTTCAATGAATGTGGTACACTAACAAACATGACTATTCCACACACACAGTCCACTGTACTTTTCACTAGCATCTCTGACTCTTTTGGAAACTTTGCAGAAATTTCAGAATACTGCGCAATGTTGACTTAATGTATTATATTTAGAATTGTGTTTATCTAAGAACCAGTTTGTGGTTGGTTTGTTTTGATTTTCTCCTTTGGAAAATGTTGTGATACAATGTAATAAATATTTATCAATGTTGAAAATGGATTAGCCATTACACATAAATAGCATTCTTCTCTTAAATGAAAAGCAACAAAGCTAAGTTACTATATAAAGTGTGAGAGGAAGTGATGGGATGAATGTGGAGGGTGAACTTTGATAAGAATGTCATTATTAGGTTCATGGGAATAGTCATTTTGAGATACTGGCACTTTTTTTTCATTGGAAAAGAGCTTTCAGCGAAGCCAAAAAGCATTTTTGGATGTTACTTAAGGAGGGGTTGAAAATGCCTCTCAATCATAAAGTATTTATTAAGGAAGATGGCTCTCAGTTTTCTTATATGTGGTCTTTAGTAGAAATTCATTAATCAGTAAGATTTACTGGCTCTTTGTTAGTTAAAATCTTTTGTTCTCAAAACCTGAAAAAGTGAATTTTTCTGCACTTATTTCTTAGTCCATTTATTCAATTGAAGGTGTATGTGCCACTGAAGGAGGTGTGAGTGCAATGATGCATCCAAGAGAAGGATGGAAGATTTAGTTAGAGGTTCACATAATACCTCATGCTGTCCACCAGACAGTGTATGTTTGGTTGTTGTCCCTATCTGTTTCTGATGAGGTACAGGTGAAAAAAGGTATTGCTTGGTATCTTCCTCGTGATTGCCAGTTGTTAGTGTTTTGAGTGATTGGGGAGGGCATAATAGGGAGAGTGAGTAAATTTGTTAACTAATGTTTTGCTCACACGTTCGCCTTTACGGATCCACTTTGGAAATCCAACTGTACAATCTTCTTAAAGCAGACATTACATAATATGTATTTACTTATATTTCATTACATAATTGAGATAGTGATTAAAAAGAGACGTTTCAGGTGTGATATGGTGGAATATCATGATCAATTAAAATTGGCAATTTTCCACAAAATAAATTTTATTAATACGACCGGTTTCATTAATACCAGGTTTTTCTGGAGAGTGTTAATTTTCTCCCTACCCCTTCATCCTCACCTGCACCTTTTCTACCCTCTCATATGTCACCCACGTTCCACCTCCTCTCCCTCTTTCCCCCATTTTCCACTACCCTCCCCTTACTTGCTTTTCAGCATAGATAGTAGACAGTGAAAAATAACTGTTACCAGAAGATGATGTAGTTACATTGACACCAGTCGCATTAATAAAATTTTATTTTGTGGAAATTGCCAATTTTAATGAGACAGTGATGCATGGGGCATTTCAATGAATGCTGTCCCAGGAATTATGGTCTTTCTGTATTCATTGTTCATTCATTCATGTTGATGCCACAGAGCACCATTTTAAAATCTAGTCATAGTGTTAAGATAAGATAGTTTTCGAACTGTCTTACCAACAACACTAAACATTAAATTACATGGGTTTCTTTTCTCTCTATGATGGCTTTGCAAAGATAATTTTATTTTTTTTTAAAGAATTGTTTCCACCATACTAAAATTGAAATAACTTGAAGATGAGTGCAGCAAATTCTTAATTGCTGAAAAAGGCGTAGTCACACCCGTGAGTTTCAATATAGGTGAGCAGACCTCAACTGTGGCTTTTGAATTTCATACCAATTTGTAATCACATGTCGCATTGTACTCTTGAAAAATAATTACTGTGAAAATCCCTTATTTGCACTTTTCTAGGGACTTTCTATGTAAAATGTGAGAAAATGCAAATAGCTGGGATAAGAGAATTTACATTCTTTATTATTCAAGTAATTGTTTATGTCATCATTCTCACAAATAACATCAACTGAAATTAAATCATCACGATCGACATAAAATCATGCCTTCTCTAAGCAGTTAGTTTGATATTGTAGATTCCTTGACTCCAGAAGGCGCAGAAGAAGATGACAGTACTTAGAATAGGGACATGGAACGACAAGACAATGTTGAGGACAGGCAAATTAGAAAATATTAAGTGAGATGTGGAAAGAGGTAATATAGACGTTTTAGGTCTCTGCGAGGTGAGATGGAAGGATAGCGGGGATTACTGGAGTGAGAATTATAGAGTGATATACAGCGGCGGGGATGAGAGCCAACGAGGGGTTGCCCTAATTTTAAATAAAGGGTTAGGAAGAAGCGTAGTCAACATATAGCAAGCAACTGATAGAATTTTACTCGTTGAGATTAAAGCAGAGCCGACGAACTTGGTCATTGTTCAGGTATACATCTACATACATACACATTGTTCAGGTATACATCTACATACATACACATTGTTCAGGTATACATGCCACCGAGCAACCACAAGGAGGAAGAAGTCTATAGGATGTACGATGAGTTAGAGGATATAATCGCGTGTGTTCCTGCATGGAAACATTTGATAGTGATGGGGGATTGGAATGCGACGGTAGGCGAAGGAAGAGAGGGTGGTGAGGTGGGGAACTATGGGTTAGGCACGAGGAATGAACGCGGGGAGAAAGCCATTGAATTCTGCAGAAGACAGGGTTTAGTCATCACCAACACGTGGTTTAGACACCACAAAAGGCATAGGTATACATGGAAAATGCCAGGTGACGCAGAAAGGTATCAGTTAGATTATATTATGGTTACGCACAGGTTTAGGAACAGTGTGATAAATTCACAGTTTCCCAGGAGCGGATGTGGACTCTGACCACAATTTAGTTGTTATGAAATGTAACGTCCGTTTCAAGAAGATGAGGCAAGGGCGGCGTGTTAGGAAATGGAATGTAGAAGCATTAAATGGATTAACGAGGAAGGAGTATCAGCAGGCCATAGACAAAATGATGGATGACGGTAAAGAACTGAGTACAATCGAAGAGAAATGGGAATGTATCAAGAAAGGGATATCAGAAGCAGCAAAAGACACCATAGGAACCGTTAACGGGAAAAGAATAAGGAAACCATGGGTCACGGATGAGATGATTGCAAAGATGGATGAGAGAAGAAGATGGAAGAATGTAAAAACAGAGTTAGGCAAAATGAAGTACAAAGAGTTAAACAATACATTGAGAAGGGCCACAAATAAAGCAAAAGAAGAATGGTGGAAAACGCAATGCAAGGATATAGAAAGTTTACAGAGGAAATGTGAAATTGGTGCTCTATACAGCAAGGTTAAGTTATTATCGGGAAGTAAGAAGGCAAGATCTGTGCTAACAGTTAAAGATAAGTGGGGTAAGATAATAGTTGAACCAGGAAAAATCCAAGAGACATGGAAGGAATATATAGAAACACTGTATGGTAAAGAACTTAGGCCGACAAGGTTAGACGTAGAAAAGGAACATGATGTAAAAGAAGATAGCTTAGGTCCAGGCATACTGGACGATGAAATAGAAAGGGCATTAAAGGAGATGAAAGCAAATAAGGCCGTGGGGGTGGGCAACATTCCTGTAGAACTGTTGAAATGTTTGGGAAAATGTGGGAAGAAGACTATATGGACTGATTCGTAGTATCTAAGAGGGAGGAATCTGGCCAGAAGATTTTGTGAGATCAGTGTTAGTTCCTTTCCCAAAAAAGGCAAAGACTACATCATGTGAGGATTACAGAACAATAAGTTTGATATCCCAGCTAAAGTTATTCTCAGGATCATCAACAAAAGGATAGAGAGTAAGGCAAATGCACTGAATGGTTGAGGCCTTAACTTTGTAGAAATCCATGTTTAACTTAAGAAATTAAATATTATCTTTGCTTTCTACGGGAAAGCAAAGATAATATTTAATTTCTTAAGTAAGGCAAATGATTACTTAATGGATGATCAGTTTGGGTTTAGGAAGGGAGAGCGGGATGCCATTGCAATAATGAGATCAATAATTGAGAGAAATGTAGAATAAATTCAGGACGTATTTGCCTGTTTCGTATATTTCAAAAAGCGTATGATAGAGTGAATTGGGAAAAATGAATGCGTGTATTGCAGAAAATAAGAATGGATTGGAGGGACAGGAGACTGATCCGCAACCTGTATATGTCTCAGACTGCTCAGATGCGAGTGGGGAACGGAGAGTCTGGATGGGCAGTGTTAGGAAGAGGTGTAATGCAGGGTTGCCCATTATCACCGGTGCTGCTCAACGTGTATGTGGAGGAAATGATTAAAGAGGCATGGGAAGAACTGGAGGTAGGAATAAAAGTCAGAGGGGAATTCTTAAAATCGGTTAGGTTTGCTGATGACCAAGCATTAGTTGCTCAGTCAGCCAAGGGGTTGCAAGCATTGCTGAGTGAATTGGAGACTCAGTGCAATAGATATGGGATGAGAATCAATATTAATAAAACAAAGGTTATGCGATTTTCCAGAAAGAAAAAGGCTAAGCTAAACATTAAAATAGGAGGGGGAAAATAGAGCAGGTAGAACAGTTTACATATCTCGGAAGTGTTTTGGACCAACATGGTCAAAGTAGTAGGGAGGTAAGGAGAAGAATTGCATTAGGCAAGGAGGCTTTCTCAAGGAGGAGGCAGTTGATGACAGGGATGTTGAGTAGGGAGGCTAAGAAAAGACTCGTAAAAACTCTGATATGGGTGTGGAGAAGAATGGAGAAGGTGAAATGGACCGAAAAGAAAACAAATGAGGAAGTACTGGAGATGGTGGGTGAGGAGAGGGGTTTGTTGAGAGAAATCCTATGGAGGCAGGAAAAATGGATGAAAGGCATATTGAGCGGTAGTGGAATGTTGAAGAAGGTAATTGAGGAGAGAATGTTGTGCAAGCGAGGAAAGGGCAGGAACAGGATAGGGATGTTGGACTGGATGAAGGGAGGAAAGAAGTACACAGATATGAAGAGGGACCTGATGTAGATTAGGTTGCTGGATTGGGTTTTGTTTGGAGTTACAAAATGTTTATTTGATATTTGTGTCCATCCAAAAACCTACCTTAACCGGTAGATAACCTAATAATATTAATTCCTTGACTCGCTTCCAAGCTGATGGGCTGATGTGTAAAGCATTCAAATATTCAAATCGATTGCCTTTTTTATATCCTATCTCAATCATGCAAAGAGATGAATTTCCTCGCAACCATTCTTTGATAAAATAACATAAACACATTATTCAACCCCAAGGTCAGTTTGGTTGGTGATGACCGAGTTCACCCAGTACTAAGCCCGACTGCATGTGAAATTTACCCATCAGGATAGGGGGCCAGTTCCTTTCCCTGTGCCGGTTATGGTTTCCCAGGACGATTTGGTACCCGAAAAATCAGGGTGGAGTTGCAGGTGTCCAGTGTGGTTTGTCCGGGAATGGATCCCAGGCCTTAAATGATTACATTATGCCTAAATCCTGTGGTTGGAGTTCACTAGAACAGTTTGCAGGAAAAAATTGTGCATTTTTTAAGTGAACATTCTGTGGATGGACTGGTCACTGAGCATTAAAAAGCAGAATTTCCTAGTTATGAGTTCTTAAGCGGATAAAATGATACTTTGTAATTCCACAGATTTATTTCACAAACACACGACCTGGGTTTTGACGTACAACGTCATCTTCAGGTGCAGACATACAGGCGACCAACCCTTATACCGGGGGGAGGGGGGAGGAAAATTGGGGGGAAGGAAAGATAGAAAAAGGGGGGGTAGGGGGGTTGGGCAAGGCGCGCTTGTGGGTGGAGAGCCAGGCGGAATAGAATGAGTGGGTAATGGAGGGTCTTGGGAGAGGGGGCTGAGGAGTCCCTACCGGATTATCCCTTTACTGGGAGTCCCCAGCGGGGGGGGAGGTAGTGGAATTTTTAGGTTCACTATGGATATCTCGGAGGGAAAGGTTTAGGAGAGGAGAATGGGAGGTGTACAAAAGGTCATTAACAATAATTTTTTCCTTGGAGCGAACATATTTTAAAATCTCCAGTTGCTCTAAAGTGTCAAGTCTCTACCCTTTCTTCTCAACATGTAATATTTCTAGCTGAAAGGCACTCTGGTGGTGGTTGTCCAGCAAATGTTTAGCAAAATGCGAAGATGGCTTTTGGTTACGCACACAGGCCTGGTGTTCCTTCACTCGCGTACAGAATTTCCTTCCTGTTTGACCCACGTAGGAAGGAAATTCTGTATGAGAGTGAAGGAACACCAGACCTGTGTGCGTAACCAAAAGCCATCTTCGCATTTTGCTAAACATTTGCTGGACAACCACCACCAGAGTGCCTTTCAGCTAGAAATATTACATGTTGAGAGGAAAGGGTATAGACTTGACGCTTTAGAGCAACTGGAGATTTTAAAATATGTTCGCTCCAAGGAAAAAATTATTGTTAATGACCTTTTGTACACCTCCCATTCTCCTCTCCTAAACCTTTCCCTCCGAGATATCCATAGTGAACCTAAAAATTCCATAACCTCCCCCCCTGCTGGGGACTCCCAGTAAAGGGATAATCCGGTAGGGACTCCTCCCCCCCCCCTCTCCCACGACCCTCCATTTCCCACTCATTCTATTCCGCCTGGCTCTCCACCCACAAGCGTGCCTTGCCCAACCCCCCTCCCCCACCATCCTCCTCCCCAGCCCCTCCCCACCCTTTTTCTATCTTTCCTTCCCCCCGATTTTCCTCCCCCCTCCCCCCGGTCTAAGGGTATATATATGTTGGTCGCCTGTATGTCTGCACCTGAAGATGACGTTGTACGTCGAAACCCAGGTCGTGTGTTTGTGAAATAAATCTGTGGAATTACAAAGTATCATTTTATCCGCTTAAGAATGAACCGATTCCATAAAATAACACCTGAAACCATCGATTATAGTTATGAGTTCCCATTTTAGCATCCAGAGCTCGAAACTCATCCTCAAATATTTCCGAGGTCATTCATGTTTTGGAAAATACTGTATATCTAGTGGGCAACGTTTTTACATGTTAGACGGATGTTGTATCAAGGACTCTTTGATACACCAACCACTAGTGGTTGAAGCTTCTAACATCTGCATTTGCGATTAACAAGATGGTGCCCTTGTTTGCAAAGCACTTTTCCATGATATTGTGTGCCTCTTAAGAACAGTGTTTTTGCTGGCATCACGTTTCAAAATAACTCTGTCTCATTTGTATTGAAAATTTCTTTTGGCTAATACCCTTCAAGAAGTTTACTAAAATTTGACACTTTCCGCTGAATTACAGTCTCAATGTCAACACTTTTGCCACGCTCACCCTTGTGTACAAGATTGTGCCCATTTTTAAACCTGTCTAACCAACCATTGGGCAGTGTGAAACCTTTGATTCCCAATATTTTGGAAAGGTGCAATACTTTTTCTATCATGGTGACACTATTTGCAGGTGTATTTGATGATGTAGTCATTGAAAACTTCACTTTCAGTAGTTCCTTATACTTAGAATTCTTCTGGCTCGCACATTTCAGAATCGAATTGTGATTTTTTTACTATTCTGTTCATTGGAGAGGTCTGCAATCTTAGATGTTTCACAAGATCAACACAGATTCTGTCATGAAAATCAACTTGTACAGAATTTTTATTTTGCTCTCAGTTGAAAATGTTGTTCACCTCATCCATCCATTGTCGTGCACGATAAAATTGTTCCCAAGTAATTGAGGATAAAAAATAAATTTAGGAATCCGAGGTGTCTCATCTTTCGACTGGTGCAAACAGTTATCCAACCTCATAATTATGTGAAGAAAACATAATTATTTTTTATCCTGTGTAGCTTTGATGTGATAAAGCAAGTTTCAATACTACTTATATTCAGGAGCCCATTGCCGTTACATCCATTCCATCAAGGCAGTGCAAATGATCCCAGTTGTCAATCTCCGGTTCTTGCATTTTTCATGCCTTATCATGTTGGCATCAAAGTCATTTTCATTCCATATTTTCAACTTAAGTGCAATATGAATAGTCTCTCACGGGTGTTTTTACGATGCATAAATTATGTGGCTAACTCCTAGTCATTTGCTGTATTCATTTCATAGCACCAATTTTTACCTCTCAGACTGAGATTATTATTATATAAACCACATTGCAATTAGGCATTTGTCCTGGCGGCAACGGACCAGTCTGATCACTGGTCACTCTTACAAAGCACATACATACACAGAAAGACCAGATATGACATAAAATGCATTGTTATATACAATGTAACTCTTAGATTATCAACCGCTCTTTTATCATCACACAAAGATTCGGTTTACACCATACGAGTACGTACTACACACCATCTGCAATAGCATAATAATCCCTAATCAATGACGTTTATCACCCAGTCACTGCTTCACACTTATTCTTAAAACTCCTAAAATTGGATGGAGAGGGCTCAAACAAACCTCCAGGCAGCTGGATTCAAGTCAACAATAGCTCTGTTTAAAAAGGAGTATTTTTTCTTGTTTGTCTGTTGCGCTCTTATTTTTACTGACTTTTAATAATCAAACCACTTTACTTTTACAAAACTTAAGTTTATGTGGAAAAGTAAAGTGGTTTGATTATTAAAAGGTCAGTATGAAGATTTTCCACCAAGTTACGCCAGAAACTGTTTTTTTTAATCTCTTATTTTTATTTTAAGACTGTGGTCGTTTTTTCCCTTAAAGTTTGGTTTTTCTATCTCTTTCCATAAATCTTCCCATGCTTCCTCATTTTTAACGATTCTAAACATCGTGCCTACTTTTTCTTCTATTTTTCAAACTCTCCCATTTCAGTATATCCAATATTTCTTTGACACTCTGTTCTTTTGTGCCTTCCTAGCACATATCTGGCTGCCTTTCTTTGAACTTTTTCTATCTTTCTATGAGCTCAAGTAGTTCACATTTCCATCACTAATGCCCGCCAGATTCAAATTTTTCACTAAAACCATTCACATAAATTCTCCCTCTCATCTTTTTCTCAATGTTTATGTACGAAACAAATTCAAAAAAGTTTTTTCATTAAGACTTTTGTACATGGGTAGCTGTTTTAGAAAGTGAATATTTTTTATCCAGTGCTTAGTGATGCAAAGAGTGGGAAAACTGAGTATGAACTCATGTAAATATGGTGTCCCACATATATATTAATAATGGGACATTTTATGGGGCCTTATAAAATTGTTTTAATTTGTGGGAAAACATGTATTCCAATAATTTAAATATGGGGTTTGTCTGTATTTAATTTAAACATTGTTTGATTGTAAATTGCCTGTATAACACCTTCTCTTTCTATGTTTTTCCCCTGCATGTTTGTAGGTGCAGACGATGGACAAACATGCTCATTGGGAACTATCTCAAAATCTATTTTATTGAATATGAAAAATATTTTTAGTTATTTTTATAAAGAAAGCATGCCTGAAATGCATATGCCAGTTTTCTCATTGGTGGTACTGCATGGAAAGATATTTCAGAAAGGTTGGAAAAGCCCTATTATATGGGAAGGAAAAACCATAGTTTTAACATTGAGCCGCAAAGGCATTTTTCTAATACAGGAAACATTACTTTGGTATTTTTTGGGATAGAAGAATGGTATGTTCTACCCACAAATATCCTAGCGCCCTTCCCAAGTAACGTTGCACGGTTAACGACAAGGCTGAGAAAAAGTTTATGCATTTTTTTGTGAGAATATTTTGTGTATATGTTAGTAAATATTTGTTTATTTTCTGTACAATTAATAATTGTGTCACCTCTTTTGCCACCTCTTGTTTTCTCCTGATGAAATGGTTGACTTAAACTATTGAATTAATAATTATTATTATTGAGTGAAATGCATCAGGTCGAGCTTGTTGTCCTTGCCCAAAGTGTGGTTTGGTGGTCAGAGCATAACTAACTGGCGTTTGAAATGTAGTCATATAAAATAAATCACCCTGGTGATATAACCTCAGTTGTAGACCATGAATCTCAGAAATGTTGGTTTTATTCCATCTTTTGTAAGTTTATTTCATAAAATTAATGCTTTCTTCCAAGCTGATCATGTTAGGTTGAAGTGGTGTTCGTGCATTTAAATATAGTGGTCAAAAATTACTTTTCTGAAACATATATGAACCAAGTGCCTTGAAAGCATCTTGTTGCAAGAAAATGAGTCCCTGAACCAATTATGAGATTACTGACATGACATGACGTGTGATGACGGGACATGTGATTTCACTCCTTTTATAATGACTTTCTATTGTGAGGGACCTCCACATTTTTTTAAGAGTCAAAGATAATTTCATGGATGTTGGTATTTATTATCAGTGACAAATCCTTGTCATTTCACCTTCCCTACTATTTTTCAATTTAGAAGATTTGTGTAGTAGTCCAGAGGCAAATCAACTTTTTTCATAAAATTGTGACTATGTTTAAAAATGAACATGAAATTTAAAATAAGTATTTATTTCAAGTTGAAGTTTAGGCCTTTAATGCTCTCGTTAAATGAGTTTTGGAGCCTTAATTTTTGCTTTTCTGACATGAATTCAGTAGAATTTTTTATTGTTAATTGGGGCCAAACTAAATGGTTCATTGTTGAATGTCAATGAAGGTTTTAGCATCTAGATAAAATTAAATTGTGCCTGGATTTGTGTTGCTGCTTTTTGTTTCAATTGTGAAGGACTAATTACTTTGCTCTTTATTTTCCAGTGCACCTTTGAAGGATGTGGCAAGCGCTTCTCATTGGACTTTAATTTGCGGACCCATGTGAGGATACACACGGGGGATCGGCCGTACGTCTGCCCATTCGATGGCTGCAACAAGAAATTCGCTCAGTCCACCAACCTCAAATCTCATATTCTCACCCATGCCAAGGCAAAGTAAGTCCCTTGCGGGCAAACCAATGTTGAAAATTATTGTTTTCTTATTTTCTGGGGTGTGGGAAATACCATGATTGTCAACCAAATGTTTTACGGAAAGAAACAGTGCAGCTTTGTCAACTTCAATTGATGTAACAAAGCTGCAGTTTTTCTTCCTGTGATGGGTAAGTTCCACAAATTCAAGCCTTAAATTATCAATTTAGTTCCAAATGTTTAAGTAATAGTGCCATTTGTTGTGGTGTAGATTGCTAACGCACCTACCTTGGTGTTACATATTCCATTTATAGTCGGCTGAGTATATATGAAAATGCCATTATAAATTTCCCAACGGTGGAGTTGACCTCAGCAAGTGTAATTGATTCATTGATGTTATTGCCATGCATGTAAGCAGTAAATGTATGACTGACTTAGTGTTTAGAAAATGTATATCTTGGGGGCATGTGTCCTGCAAACGACAAATTTTATGCTCAAGAATCAGAAACATCCTTTCAACCCATTTTTATACTGTGCCAAATGGTAAACGGATCCAAATTGTATGCATGTCATAAACAACTGGTTTTTAACCATTGAAATTTAGTAAATACATTCACTATGAATATATTTTAATAATTTGTTGGCAATTGAGCATATTTTAACTTACATTTTCACTTGATCCCCTGCATTTATTGTTTTTTTGATAGTCCCATTGAACATATTTTTTAGTAATGATTGGTGTTGTGTGGACATAATCCACATGTTTTTCAATTCTAAATCAACCTAAATAGGAATGATTATAAATAATATTTCAGGTGTTGCTATGTAGGAATATCTTTGAAATTCCAGGTTTTGCCAAACACTTTTTTGTTGGATCATATTCCTCATTTCTTCTTAAATAACCAGCTTCGGTCTGTTGTGTTTACACTTGTATTTGACCATGCAAGGGTACATCGTACTAGGTACTTCTTTAAATGAGAATATGAATAAGTCCATACTCCTAGCTAACAATGATTTTTCCCTTAAAACTACATGACCACTGATGTAATACTGTATTATGCATGGGTATAGAATCTTTCCCAATTCATAAGAAGAATTTCAGTGAAACAATTTCAGAGTGTAAAAATCATTTTCCATGACTGGGTTTGGATCCCAGTCAAGGTGAATAATTTTTACTCTGAAATTGGTGCATTGAAATGCATATTAGCGGGTGACTCCATCAAAAGTTACTGCCGCAGCATCTACTGCGGTTTCTTGGAATTTAATAAGCACTTTAAACTCTAGTATCATTCTATTTTTTATTTATTTAACATCTTTTTTTTTTGTAAGATTAATACTTCATAGTTCCTTACCCTATATTTTTGTAGGTTAATCCTTAAGGAAATATCACTTTCCAATAGGGTCATGGTTATCTCATTTTCAGAGTTGTAATGGGCTTACATCATTATTCTGAATGATGGACTGAATAAAACTAAGTATTCATTTAGATTTTTAAAAGCGTCAACAACTCAAATGTACAACTCCCAAACTCCTGGTAAGGGTTTCATGCTATAATTAGCTGGATTATTGAGTCATCATTTTTTAAAAACTTTTTATTAATCAATTATTATATACATCCATGGATGACTGTGCATCATGGGAAAAAGCTTAAATATTTGCATGTGTATAGGCAGTTGAATTAGAGAACTGAGGTAGTACAATTGACTGCGCAAAAAGTGTGAACAATGATTTTTGTATCTTTGAGAACTTGAGATTAGAAACTCACTGCTGGTCACCCTCTAGCAACAAATGATAACTGTGTGAAATATGAATCATGCCTTGGACATAAATTATACAAAGTGTATTGTATAATGTACTTACACTTGCATATATAAGTTGATGGGTTTTTTGCAAATAGTGATAAAAATATTGCTCTTAGATCTATATTTGAGTCTCTGAAAAACTTCTTTAATTTTCACAGGGCCATGCATTTTATCAATAAGAATAAGGATTGTCATTATTCTATTAAAAATTTAACAGACATTTCTATTAATTTATTTTAAATAATTATTGGTTTTTACATTTCTATTGCATTCCCTTGTTGTATTAAAAATTGGGTTGTCAATTAAAAGTGTATGTTAATAATTCAATGACTAATTTTGATGTTAATCATCTAAAATGGCATTGAAAGACACAACTTCCAATTTTTATAATTCATCATATGAAGGGTGATTGAAATGCAGTCATAAAACTGCTTTTCGAAGGGAAAAGTGCTCACAGTGTACTGGTTTCCATTGCCAATCCTTGTAGTAGCAAATGTCAAAATGGGGTATGGTCTGGTGAAAAACTTTGGAATAAGTATGAAGCCAAGTGTCAATTCATTGAACTTGCCATGTTTCATGGTACATTTATTCACAGCCTATGTTGTGCATCCAGTAATTTATTTTTTCATTCCTAGAATTTTCCCGAAAATATAGAAACTGTAATCAGAATTTTTGGCATTTGGGGGAGAATGTCTGCTAAGACCATTACAGTATACAACCCGAAGGTCACTTCGTTAGGTTAGGGGTAGAGCTCACCTAGGGTAGAGGGGTCAGTTCCTTTCTCTGCACCACTTATGCTTTCCCAGGAAGAGCTGGCTATTGATAAATAGGGATACCTATAGTCATCCCCAGAAATTGAACCCAGGCCCTCCTGGGGGCAGTGGTCAAACACACTACCCACTGGATTACCTCCTTCCGTACCCTGTAAAAATTGGGTTTGAATTTTATTTCATTCTTGGTGCTTTATGGTTCTGAATTTATTGGGGAAAACATAATGTATAAACCATAGTTACCTAAAACAGGTAGCATAAAAATATTTCAATTTTAAATCTAACATTTTAGACTAACATTTAACAATGTACCTGGTGTTTTGTATGATATTAATGTTGAAATAATGCATACTTCCTGTGTGCTGCTTTGTAAAAAAATATAGTTACTTGTTCTATTTTTTTATGCTTATACATTAATGTTTGAATGTTCAAAGATGTAGTCAGTTTTCAAGGTGGTTGCCTCCTTTTTTTTTTAAGAAATTGATGTGCATCAAGGATCTGAAGGGGAAAGACTGGATTTTTGTCTCTTTTGCTAGTCCTAGAGGCTTCTTTCATAAGAACTCTTAAATTTTTGAGTCCATACTCACTATAGATTAAATTTATTTATTTAGTTTAGCAAATTCTTAGAAATCAACGTGAAATTTATTAAAATAACTTTTAAAAGGATTTCGTCTCATCTAATGCAAATATTGCAGTTCCACAAGTTCAATTTCTCCATAGTAGTAGAATGTTTTTTTCCTAAGGGAAGATTAACCTTGAAGCTCTGGTGCAAAAAGTCATTTTTTACAGTCCTGAAATATTTTCTGTAACATGGCCTTGACTGTATTGCACATCAAATTATAATGTTGGATGTAATGCTTCAGTCTGCATATTTGTAGAGTTTTAGATGAAAATTTAAGCGGTGCCATTCTATAATAGTGTATTTCAAATAAATGTCAGAGGAATACCCATAATGGTGTTATAATGTGTTAGTGAAGGTAGTCTTACTTGAATTAGCATAAAAGAGCATTGGGGTGACCAATATCCACTCCTCACAGATATTTCAATCATAAAAAATTTAAATGTATCCTGGAAAACTTAGTGGGTAAATAGTTTTTTTTTGAGAATGCTCAAGTAATCCCATGATTGCTTAGAATTACACATTTGTGCATTATATGGCAATGTTTATTCTTGTTCTTATAGGTCAAGAAATAGTATGAGTCGTCCTGTTCAAGGTCTCCAAGCTCAGCAGCTGCAACAGCCTCAGTATGTGCAGGTGGAGGTTGCTAATCCCGAAGACCAACAGTTCATCGTTTACACAGATTAATTTGTCAAAGAAGAGACTCTAATGGACAATTTGGTGCCATGGCAACGGGAGTTTCTGGGTATTTCTCGTGGCCTTAACTTATCCTCACAATTGGACCTGTTTGGGTTCAGAAGTTGGCAGCATGCACTGTGATGGTGTGTCAGTCAAAAGTATGAGTGAAAGAGGATAAAAGAATAATTCAGATGTTACAGTTCCAAAAGGATAAAGGGTAAAATAAATGAGCTGCTATGTTGGTAGAAGTTGGACATAGTCTTGTAAGTGATCATTATCAACTTCAGAGAAAGCGAGTACAAACACTGAACAGGAATGTCTCCAGTACAAGGAAAGTGTCTTCACTAGCAGAATGCTTTGGCTTGTTGGAAAACTGTTGTTTAATTTTTTGGCTCAAATGACCTTTGTTTGCAGTGGTAATTCATTTAAAGGAGATGAAGTTGGATAATAAGCAATATACTTATTCTTGATATAAACCTTCATTTAGCAGTCCTCATTGTTTACCTTTTATTGTCTATTATTGTTTCATTGTAAAAATTGTCACAGGCATGCCCTTTCTTGTCGCTGAATTGAAAGGGCATTAATTGCTGATTTGGTTGGGAAATCGTGAGATTTGTCCAAGTTAAAAATGTGAATATTTTCTTAATGTTCTGAATTGGGTTTACTATTTGAGGTTGCGCACTATGATTTCATAAAAACTCCATAGGCAACAAATTCGTGGTGATTTCGCAGGAAAAAATTATTAAATGTCAATGGTGATGCTTTAATGGAATTGGAAGGAACTCCTGTTTTTAAAATGTTATTTATCTACAAGACTTAAGTGATGATATCACTGATAAGATTAATGGATGGTATTTACTGTGTCCATCATTATCTGCCTTGAGTGGAGTGAAGATGAATGTACATTATAACTATGGAAACTTTAATGATTGATTTCTTTGCCAGTGCGTGAAATGATTCCATTTCCATGTTATTCCCAAACTCATTATTTTTACTCCTTCGCCACTTTTTATTTGCATTTTTGTGAAATTATTCACATTACAGTGATTGTCATTGTAGTGACTTGTTAATTGAAGTTGATGAGCAAGTCCTCTCAAGTCCCCATGGGATTATATGTGCATTGAACATGCTTGAAGTAACTTTTTGATGCCGGTGGTGGTGTTTTGCTAGGAAGTCACCAAGGTTAGCAATATGATAGGTGTAAAACATCGGGGATAGATAATCCTATGACGTTATGTATTCCTTGTAAATATATTGCCCCAAAAATCTTACTGTTCCATGGTATTCATTTTAGAATACTGATTATGTTTATTATTTCATGACAGGTATCACCATGAATGCAAACCTTTTGCATGAAGTTCAGTAATAGTTGAACTTATAGGATATGATACTCTTGTGTTGTGAGTACATGCAGTGTGTGATGTAATGTGAAAGGTTGATGGAAATTATATAGTAATTTTCATGTTATCACTTGGTATTACATCAAGTTCTTATATACAGAAGTGAAAATGGGTGACTGAGCATATATTGAGTAGAAATTGACTCAATTGCTAGTGGACAGGAGAAGTGAAGGTGTTTGCTGTCTTAATATCATACGTCATGTATGTGGCACTCACTGGCAATTTAATAAAATATCTTCATACTATATTGGCTGGATTGTTGGTGGACCAGTTATTCTAGGAAACCCATGGTACTCTTATTGTTGTGCTCCTAATGATTTCGGAAAAGAGGCATTGTGAAAACTCCTGAGCTGGAGAAATATTTTCATTGCTCAATGCAACTCAACATTATTTAGAATTAAAAACCTTTTCAAAATATATTTTCCTTTACAATTAAAAGAGTCGCCTTTTTTGTTTAGTAATAATTAAAGTGGCTTATGTGTTCCTAGAATTGAAGGAGAGTGGTTATTAATCAGTGATTTAGCCTAGGAGACTGTACAAGGGAAGAAAGATGGGAACATGGCTATTGTGGTAACAAATGTGTGTTATGACTAAAATTTGGAGACTGGTGATGCTTGCTCTCTTACAATTATTCTCCTATTCTGAGTGACCTAAATTATAACCACTCATAAAGACAAACTCACTTTCATTAAACTGCTCAATTGTAGCTAAGTACTCATTGGCCATTGGTTATTTCACATGCAACAATGGATTGTGGATTGCTAGTCACTATCTAACTGTAGATTTCTGGCTGCCATTCCTCATCCCCTGTACTGATGTGAGTACATTTTGTATGCCTATCTTTTAAAGTCCACCCTCTTAAATAGCCTGCTGGAAATATTTGGTTTTGTGTGTTCCATCTAATTATTTTCATTGCATTCCAATAAGTGTTCTGATTTTGTTAGCATTATGCTTTGATTTGACCAAAAATTGCTGATGTGGAAGTTATATGAAATTAAAACATTCATTAGCTTTGTGATTTTAGAAATAGGAATGTTTTAATTTGTATTATCAAATATTTAGTTTTTTTAATGACTTTTGGTCGGGCTTGCGATAGAGTAAACTGGGTATAATTCATGATTGAATTACAGAAGATAGAATGGGAGGTTAGATTGTGGGGTTAGGACACATATCTAAAACCTCTTATGTATCAGACTGCTCAAGTACGTGTTAATTGGGATGGGTGGTGTTGGGAAGGAAGGGTGAGGTCGAGCTTTTCAATTAATATATAGGAAATAATGAAAGAGCTGAAGATTAAAATGAAAGTTACTTTGGAATTCATAAAATTAAATGTTTGGTTAATCAAGACTTAAGTTTACCAGTCTATCAAGGGTTAAAAACATTCCTTAGCACTTAAGAAAATCAATGTTTTAGGCATAGGATGAGCATCAATTAAACAAAACAAATGATTTTTCGAGAAAGATGAAGGTCGAGTTTTTAGAGAGGGCATAAACTAGAGCCAAAAGAACATTTCTATTCAGCAAAGAAGCTTTTGCAGGGAGGTATTGGTGATTATGAAAACATTAACAAATGGTTAGCCAAAACTTTGGTAGGGGTCAGTGGTTTGTACAGTGAAGCAACTTGGTTGTTTGGGCAAGTTCTCAAGCTTAACATGATTCAGTCCTACAGAAGGTAGTGCATCCTTTTTCCCTAAATTTCTTCACAAGGAGTTGTCTTTACTAAATTTCATATTGTGAGCCAAAAAATATTTGTACCTGTTGAAAGTTGGCATATATGCACATGATGTGCCTTAATATGTATCCTCCTTGCTGAATATTTTCAAAGTTTGACAGTATTTAAGTCTGCCATGGGACCTCTCAAATTGAAATTTTAATAAAAATTGAGAATGCAAATGGAAATGACTGAGGACACGTACATTTTAAATAATTTTTTGATATCCTAGTAATTATGGAAATCGGAATCATTTTTGCAAAGCAACAATAACCTGTAGGGTACTTGTCATTGGTTTCACACAGGTATCTGACAATCTTGAACGTGAAAGTTGGCAAAATGTGCTGGCATTTATATTGGAAATGGCCTCTTCAAGGTCAAGAGTGGGAAATACCACTGATAAGAGTTGACTAGTTCCATATTACCCATCTGTAAAATAAGTGGCTAAGACTGAATAATTCTACGTTTAATGCTCTATCGTAATTGGTATTGCACCCTTTTCGCTACGACTGTAAAAATTGTTTGCCATGGTAACTTATTAAAATCATCTAATTATGTAAAATGTTGAAAATTGCATTGAAACCCTTTGGAATGAATGCCGAAAATGTCTAGTTCACACTACATGACTTCCTTAATATTATTCACTAGGAAAATTTGTTTCAAAGAGGAATGTGAGCAACATTGTCATTATTTGACAGACTTGACTATGTCCTTGGTCATACAAATTTTGGTAATTACCACCTGGCCTGACATCATGCACAGAAGCAATTGGTCAAAGTGCTAACTGAATTATAGTGGGAAATATAAAGGGACTTTTCCTCGTGGGGACATCAAGGCATCTTGTAACAAGCCTGTGAAATGAATGTCCAGGATATTTAGTTCACTATGTAACTTCCTTAATGACTGCAGACATTTGTTTGAAAGAGGAATGTGATCAGTATTTGATAATTTGGTGGACCTGACCATATCCTGTCTTCCCAATTTTGGCAATTATCACCTGGTCTGACATCATCACTCAGAGAAGCGATAAATATGATGGGTTGGTGATGATGCCACTTCTGAGCATCCTCTTCTCTGGTTCTGAATCGCCAATCTGAGTTGATAAGTGTCTCGCAACACCTGTCGGTGTTTATTGTCTATTGAAAGAAAATTTACCCAGAAGGTGCATCAGCTATGATGGAGAGGTGTGATTGCTTAGACCCAAAACATCTGTATCCTTTACATGTGCTGATTATATGAAATTACACTACTGTATTCTCAGAAAAAACACAAACCTGATTATAAGTCCATACTCTTGGCCTTTTATACCAGGTAATCCAAATTTTTATTTGCATACAATATTTTTTGGCTCAGTAAAATGTGAGCTAACCAATTATATCTGTGAAAGAACCTCGACTATTATCATTTATATGTTTCATAGGTGAAAATACTAAATCTTATCATTGTTACAAGATACTGATAAATTTACTGGTTTATTACTTAGATCACATTTAGGGATAATCAGATTTCATAATTATTTTCGTTGTAGGTACTTTGCAGTTGTAACCTCTCAGAGTAGCAGTTCGGAATGCAATTTAATGTGCATGTTATTTATGGATAAATTTTTTTCTATACTCTCCCATGGACTACAACCTTGACATGGTGGATGGACTTATGTGTTCTGATGAGCAACCATATGGAGGAAGAAGTCAGTAGGACGTACGATGAGTTAGAGGATATAATTGCGTTGTGTTCCTGTGGGAAAATATGTGATAGTGATGGGGGATTGGAATGCAATGGTAGGCGAAGGAAGAGTGATGAGGTGGGGGACTATGGGTTAGGCACGAGGAATGGACGTGGGGGAGAAAGCAACTGAATTCTGCAGGAGACAGGGGTTAGTCATCACCAACAGAGTATTTTAGACACCACAAAAGGCGTAAGTATACATGGAAAATGCCAGGTGACTCAGAAAGGTATCAGATAGATTAAATTCTGGCTAGGCACAGGTTTAGGAACAGTGTGATAAATTCACACAGTCTCCCAGGAGCGGACTCTGACCACAATTTAGTTGTTATGAAATGTAACGTCCGTTTGAAGAAGAAGGCAAGGGCGGCGTGTTAGGAAATGGAATGTAGAAGCATTAAATGCATTAACAAGGAAGGAGTATCAGCAGGCCATAGAGAAAATGATGCATGACGGTAAAGAACTGAGTACTATCGAAGAGAAATGGGAATGTATCAAGCAAGGGATATCGAAAGGAGCAAAAGACACCATAGGAACCGTTAACGGGAAAAGGATTAGGAAACCATGGGTAACGGATGAGATGATTGCAATGATGAATGAGAGAAGAAGATGGAAGAATGTAAACACGGAGTTCGGAAAAATGAAGTACGAAGAATTAAATACTAAATTGAGAAGGGCCACAAATAAAGCAAAAGAAGAATGGTGGAAAAAACAATGCGAGGATATGGAAAGTTTACAGAGGAAGGGTGAAATTGGTGCTCTATACAGCAAGGTTAAGTTATTATCGGGAAGTAAGAAGGCAAGATCTGTACTAACAGTTAATGATAAGTGGGGTAAGATAATAGTTGAACCAGAAAAACCCAAGAGAGATGGAAGGAATATATAGAAACACTGTATGGTAAAGAACTTAGGCTGACAAGGTTAGACATAGAAAAGGAACATGATGCAGAAGTATCTATGAGGAAGGAATCTGGCTGGAAGATTTTGTGAGATCAATGTTAGTTCCTATTCTGAAAAAGATTAAGGCTAAGTCATGTGAGGATCACAGAACGATAAATTTGATATCCCACGCAGCTAAAGTTATTCTCAGGATCATCAACAAAAGGATAAGAGAGTAAGGCAAATGATTACTTAGGGGATGATCAGTTTGGGTTTACGAAGGGAAGAGGTACGTGTGATGCCATTGCAGTAATCAGATCACTAATTGAGAGGAATATAGAATATAATCAGGACGTATTTGCCTGTTTCATAGATTTCGAAAAAGCATTTGATAGAGTGAATTGGGAAAAATTAATGCGTGTATTGCGGGAAATAGGAATGGATTGGAGGGACAGGAGACTGATCCGCAACCTGTACATGTCTCAGACTGCTCAGGTGCGAGTGGGGAACGGAGAGTCCGGATGGGCAGTGTTAGGAAGATGTGTAAGGCAGGGTTGCCCATTGTCACCGGTGCTGTTCAATGTATATGTGGACGAAATGATTAAAGAGGCATGGGAAGGACTCGAGGTAGGAATGAAAGTCGGAGAGGAATTCGTAAAATTGGTTAGGTTTGCTGATGACCAAGCATTAGTTGCTCAGTCTGCCAATGGGTTGCAAGAATTGCTGAGTGAATTGGCAGGTCAGTGCGATAGATATGGGATGAGAATCAATATTAATAAAACAAAAGTTATGCGATTTTCCAGAAAGAAAGCTAAGTTAAAAATTAAAATAGGAGGGGAAAAAAAAGAGCAGGTAGAACAATTTACATATCTCGTAAGTGTTTTCGACCAACACGGTCAAAGTAGTAGGGATGTAAGGAGAAGAATTGCGCTAGGCAAGAAGGCTTTTTCAAGGAGAGAGTTGATGACGGGGACGTTGAGTAGGAAGGTTAAGACAAGAGTCATAAAACCTCTGATATGGAGCGTACCTATGTACGGCGGGGAAAGCTGGTCACTGAAGCAGGAGGATAGACATAGATTGGAGACTTTTGAAATGTGGGTGTGGAGAAGAACGGAGAAGGTGAAATGGACCGAAAGGAAAACAAACGAGGAAGTACTAGGGATGGTGGGTGAGGAGAGGGGTTTGTTGAGTGAAATCCTATGGAGACAGGAAAAATGGATGAAAGGCATATTGAGCGGTAGTGGACTGTTGAAGAAGGTGATAGAGGGGAGAATGTTAGGCAAACGAGGAAAGGGTAGGAACAGGATAGGACGTTGGGTGGGATGAAGGGAGGAAAGATGTGCACAGAGATGAAGAGGGACCTGATGTAGAGTAGGCTGCTGGATTGTGTGTTTTGTTTGGAATTGCAAGATACATTTAAATATACAAGGAATGTAGCTACAGTCGTGAATCAATGTAAACAAAAAAAAAATGCCGAGACTGTAAACTTGATTGGCACTAAGTGATAAGAAAGAAAAGGGGGAAAAACACAGACAAAAGGCAAAATAAATAGTAATACAAACAACCACTCAATCACTAGGGTGTGTTACGAAATAACTGTCACTCTCGTGAATCACAATCACACACTCAAAGCTTACAAGGATCCCTCCTATGCCATTGACTGTGTGATTGATGGGTCAATGGCATAGGAAGGATCCTTGTAAACCCTGATTGAGTGAGTGTGTGAAATTCACAAAGGTCTAACACACCCGAGTGACTGTGCACTCATGTAAGTCGTTTCTTTTTCACTGCATCCTTTTATAATTTTCATTTATTTGTGTGATTGATGGGTCACTGACATAGGAGGAATCCTGGTAAACCCTGAGTGTGTGTGTGATTGTGATTTACGAGAGTGACTGTTATTTCGTAACACACCCTAGTGATCGAGTGGTTGTAAGTTTGTTTTATTATTTATTTTGGCTTTTGTGTGAGTTTTTTCCCCTTTTCTTTCTTATCACTTAGTGTCAATCAAGTTTACAGTCTCGGCATTTTTTTTGTTTGCAAGATGTATATTTGATAGTTGTGTCCATCCAAAAACCTACCTTAACCAGTAGATTAACTTACCTTATAATCAAGTAGTTTGGAATTTTTTCATACTGAAATTGATTGATGAAGGGGACAATAAAAAAATAATTTAAATTAGCAAGTTGAAATTCAGTACCAGTTGGCAAAAAATTTATATCTGGACTATTATTTCTTGAAGTGCATGTTAGGATCTTCAAATATTCAGTTGAAGTTCTTTAATTTGATTATTCAAAGAACTTGAAATGGTTGTAAAAGAGGAACCCCATAATTTGCAAAATGACACCGTCATATCAAGCCATTTAAATAATAAGTTTTAATGATTAGATTTGATTTTGTACCTTGAGGGATCTTTTCCTCTCAAAGTGGTCTTATTGCCATCTCGCTAGTTTTAGCTTTCTATTTAGTTTTACCTTCTAAAATTTCAAATTTTGACCTTTGCCTCAACTCACCAAGAGACTAATTTAATGTGATTATGAATTTCTAAATAGTAGAGACATTTCAATAATACTCTGATTGTTTCAATAATAACATTTCTGTTTGGATTCAATCATATTCAGTTTTCCTAATGACGATTTTCCAATTTTAATTAATAAACTGTGTAGGTTGCATTTACATTCATGTTGATTTTCACATGTACTTTACAGATCTAAACTCATTTCATAGCGAGAAGGAAAAATTATATCATTCAATCTTAGTGTAACATTAAAGAATGGGCCTTTATGAGACACTGAATTAGCTCTATTTCCATATATAAAGTTTGGCGGCTGGGAAGGAAAAATTTCTTTTGCCTTTGTGATTTGCCATTGTTTAGTAATTTACCTTTCCTGCTGCACATTGAAGTTCCCTGAAACATTAGTTGATTCCCTCTTTACTCACAAGGCAAGTTTTTTACCTGGATCAGTCAAATGTATGAGAAAATCACTTTTTTTCAAATGTTTTAGTATATACACATTCCATTATTGTTTATAATTCTGTCATGGTCTTATATTTACTTCTTATTGCCCCAGGAAGGGGGTATGTGCTTGGCAGAATGCTCTAAAAAAATAAACGGCTTGCAAAATAAAGACACACTACCCACTTAGGCTGTTCTTTTGCATGTGCTCGTGGTGACATAAATTGTTTAACAAAGTCTTGGAGGGTGTTTTGGTGGCCAACAGGAA
Organism: Hetaerina titia; assembly: GCA_037158775.1. Lineage (NCBI taxonomy): Eukaryota > Metazoa > Arthropoda > Insecta > Odonata > Calopterygidae > Hetaerina > Hetaerina titia. The sequence goes on along the minus strand of CM073770.1, from coordinate 121,110,503 downwards.
TGGTGTATGTGAACTGCGAAGAATTTTGGAGCAAGGAATCAAGTTTGGATTTTGAACTAGAATGAAACATATTGCATCCAATGTATGAATAATGTAGCACTATGAAGTGCTTTGGCTAATAACTGCACCAAGAATAACCATTTCGCTTCACTGTTATAATCACACTTTATACTGACATTCACAATAGTCATAGCAAAATATTTGATGCTATTTGTAAAAAGTAGCTACCAAAAATCTTACATTGAATAAAATTTACATTTGAATGAAAATGTTTTAATATATTTGTTATCTTAAGTTTTCCCCTTATTTCACCATAAAAAGGGATCTATAGATGACATGTAATTTCATAATTATCATTTAATCTCATTTTACTATTGAAAATTACCATTGTGCAATTTCCCTCTTTTATGCTACCGTTGTTAAATGTATAAGAGTAAAATCATATATAGAAGTCATCTATGAATATCATATATCTGTTTGTATATATATATATCCTTTGAAATCAACAATTATATTTTGTTCAATTTTTTTTTCTCGAAATCTCAGAATTTCCCAGATGTTCTATGGCTAACATGTAAATTTATTGCTTTCCAGAAGTGTAGCAATCCTATATCCAAAAATAGATGATGGCTAGATTAAAAGAATAGCATTGGCTAGAAATTGCCTCCTTAATGAAGATCAATAATATTCACTTTTAAGTTGTGACTGTTATATTCCAAATGAGTCTCATTTTGAATTATTTCATCGAAATATAACCAAGCAAAAGTGATAGATCATGCCTTATTTATTGGGGCCTTGCTCAGAAAACTTCACTGTTTAGTTACTTTCTATGAAACCTTGAGAGGCATGGTTAAATTCTTTGAAATCTGTCAATAACAGCTAGAGCATTTTCTGACATCTTAGGTCATAAACGATGAACCCAATGTCAAGTTTCATGTTGAGTCTCCTTGGCAAGTTGAACTGCTGTTTAAACAAATGGACTTCTTTCACTCTTGCATCCAAGCTTTGAGTGGAGCTATACATAATGCAAGTAACATGCCAAAATAATTTTTCACCATCTTTATGTATCACATTTTAAAAAAACTCTTCAACAACAATGGACAACTTTGTACAAAGTAATTAAAGCCCCACAGAAAAGATACATTGTTGAAATTTACAATGGAAGAACTGATAGGATGGAATGTAAAATCATTGCTAAACATTCTCATTGTTGGTGAGTGGGGTATAAATCACAGTTTTCTATAATATGCTTCAAATGAATTCCATTTAAACAAAACATGCATACTATTCTCACAACTCCAGGAAGAAGGAATAACTGCAGTATCATCACAGTTCATACCATACTTCAACAGGAACACCACGAACTTCCATTGAAATAACTCCAGAGAAATCACCACTATGGCAGTAAGAGATTCAGTCATAAAATTATCTCTTTACCTTTGCCATTAACTGACTGAGTAAATAATAATTTATTTCAGTTTGTCCAAGCCCTGGGTTGCAGCATATGTACCACATTCAAGAGAAGCACCAAATTGTTTTGATCATGAAGTTATAAACTGCTCTCTTTACCTTTGTCACAAACTGATGTACATAGTGAATAATTTCTTTTGGTGTCCAAGCCTTGGGTAGCAGAATATGTACTGCATTCAAGAGAAGCACCAAATTGTTTTGAACATGATACCTTAAAATTATCTCTTGTGCCTTTTCTTTTAGCATAGCTAAAAGACTTATACACTCTTTGGTATTGTACACTCCCAGATAAGTGTTACAATATGAAAAATGTACAAATTTTTACATTCATGTACAGTAAAGATATATGGCTAAAAATAAGCCTGCCAGCCAATTTAAAAATAATTTTTTAACACTAAATTGTAATACATAAAGAGACTTAATGACGAATATTAAAAATCTGGAATGACCACCATGACACACAGATGAGATGAGGAAGAACGGTGAAAATTATATATGTACTTATAAAACCACATTGAAATGACACATACATAGATGCGATGCAACAATGACGAAGAAGGGAGGAATGGTGCACTTAACAAGAATGTTTCTTTCTTGCCTCCCATTTTATTTTTTGATCACCCTTCTTCATAAATGACACTTCGAATGCTTTAGTGGTGGTGACCAAGTGTGAGTAGGAGTGGAAGGAGAGCACCAATAATCAGAAAAACTAACTCTGTGGTCCTTAGCATTCCTTTCTGATCACCTGGCACTAATTGCACATTATCGGAGCTTCCTACCAAACCGACAGGGTGATGAGAGTGTCCATTGGATCTAGCAGTTAGCTCTGGGAGGACATGCACAGTGGCAACAAAAAGGAAAGTCCCAGCACTGAACAACATGGCAATGCCTGTTGCATTCACCGAGGACAGCGTTTCCTTCCCCTCCTATAATAAATACCATAAAATTACCACCAACATGCAAGAACAACATAAAGAAGGAACGGGTTAAAAGTTAGATATCTCATAACTCATCAATGGAAAACATTTGCACAAGACATGAATCGATTACTCTAAATCACAACATTCCCAATAACTGAAATATCCTGCCTGCTCTGTGAATCAACATGTTAATTTAAAAATTAGGCTCATCTGGAAATTTTAAAACATTTGGCAGAACATTTTATAAGAAGTGCCAGGAGTGTACATCACCATGGACTTTTACGCCACAATGCCCATGTATTGCACCAAAATGTTTGTTATTCCATTTGACTTACTAACAATAATATATATGATATGACACTCCACTATAATAGTAATTAATCAATGCCATAAATTGATGACACTGTCTAATCACCGACACCAATGTTGATTCCACCACTTAAATTCTTACCTGGCCAATCCCAAAATATGTTAGAAGAGCCAGAGTTGGAGCAGCAAGGGAGAAGACCAACAGATGCTTCCTTATCCTGTTCCGCTCTAAACCTTCATGAAGAAGAAATGTTACCAATCCAAAAGCCGCTGGAGCCTATTAAGTTGGAAGTTTTATAGGATTAAAAGATCATATATTTTAGTAATAACATTATAAAATATTTTATGATGTCCTTTGCTTTGAGTGAGATACTTTGGCAAAGATGGGACAATTAAAAGAGAAAAATACTTCTGTCTTTGAAACGGATGGGACGAGGATGCTAAAGATCGTAAGCAAACTGATAAAATGAGGAATATTAGAATACGAATATGGCTTATGATATACTTTCTGAATATGAGGCAGATGGATCAGAGGAACCTTAACACATAAGGGATTGTAAATGAATATAGAGTTAAATGAGTTATAGAAAGGTAAATATATTGGTGTCTGAAAGATATCTAAGAGAAAAATATGTAGGCCAAGCGGTTTGACAAAGAAGAGCTATCAAAATTTATTGTATTCAGCAAATGATAAAAAAAACACTTTTTAGGCCGTAAGCTTTATTGTGTATACGTATTATGAACAGATAAATATTGCTGGCTGGCCAGTTTACTCGTTATCTTCCCAATATCATGTGGGAAACATGGAAGAATTATCAGTCATGGCAAAAATAAAACTCATTCAACTGCCACATAAATAATTAAATCAGCGATATGTTACGTGAGGTCATTCATTTGATTGCAATAATATACATTATTGCAATCTTTGTAAAGTATCATTAACTTTTTCAAACTAAAAAATGGAGAACTGCCATTGAACTCAAAACCTAGATCTCCTTTAGGGAGGAGCACCCTTGCAAAATGCTGACAGCACCCAAACCACAAGACAGGAGTGCATTGAGCAACAATTAGCTTATCCAAGCACATTGAAAAGGTAGTAACAAGAAATCATGCATGACAGTGTACTAAGTGTTCCTTATACCACCTTTTTTTATATGTAATGGTTTCACCTAGTGAAACCTAATAATTTTTGTCTTATATATGCACTTCTCGGATATCACCAAAAAGAGCTCTTCAATGTATGCGATGAATTTGACTGCAATCCCAATGAAATCACAGAATTATTAGCCAACCTTAAATGAACTAATTCATTTTGCGGGAGGGGATGCACAACAAGAGCCTGGGGTGCCACAGGATCTTGGATCTCCAAGTGCTGCATCGTTTCTGTTTTCCAATATCCCCATTGAATGAGGAGGTAGGAGAAACTGATTATGAGCCACTCTTAAATAGTGGCAAGGCAATGGTGTCATGACCGCAAGAGTACCAAAACTGCCCCACAAATGTGGTTTCCTTGGTTCAGGATGCTCAAGGTCGGAGAAATACGTTGGTCCAAGCTTTCCAGCCACCTGTTTTTTAAGTCTGTCATCTTGCATCACATTCCTACTACAAATTTGCTCAATTGTTGCAGTAAAATGAATGCACAGATGATATACACAGGCTGTTCCCTATGTACCGGATTATAATAAAGTAATTTAGGGAACTGCATAATTTTCAAAATGTTGAATTTAGAGGGGAAAGCATACATTTCAGGAAGGTCTGGAACTACTCATCTCCTAGGACTAATAAGGAGTGAGGATAAGGGGTCTCCATACCCCCTCTTCTGTGATTCCCTGATCACCCTAGAAATCCTCTCTCCTCCAAACAGATTTAAACAACTGATTAATAATCACTGAGTACACAGGGTTGCAGCAGTTATGCTTTATAAGACAAATATCCCTCATCAAGTCAGACACAAAATTCTTTTTTCAAATAAAAATGAATGAGAAAATTTTGGTGAAAAAGCATATTGCACAGTGCATTCGCACTAATCTGCCTGATGACGACACAAGAGGAAATGTGTGCATTGTGGGGAGAGAGTTTCAGGGTGTTGTGTACGCTAGATATTTGGGTGCAGTGGCTGAAATTGGCTTGGATGTATTCAAATTTAGAATGCAGCCCTTTGAAGGGGTGCATTTCCTAGACCCTTAAGCAAATGTAAACAAGCTTATCCAATTGGTTTGAGGAGAGGAACCTGCCCTTCCTCCCCATTTCTCCCCTCTTTAATCTTCCCACCAAGATCGATGTTCATGCATGTATCCCCTCCAAGTAAACATCTCCTTAAATTTTCAAATTAAATTAGACCCACCTACGCAGTAGAAAACTAATGTCGGCCGGGTTATTGCAAGAACTTTAATTAGTGGACTAGTGGAATTAGGTACATACTTTAACAAAGCAATCATTTTACTTTCTTCTTTTCTTATTTAGATTTGCCACATACTTCCATTGAGTAATGAAATATTACGAAGTAATAGAACAAATAAATCACTAGAATGACAATATATTTGAAAGATTTTACATCTAAAATTCAAAGATGTTTCACTGTGAATGTTTTCCTATTTTTCCAAGAGTCCATTCAACGCCTGCTAATTTGAATTCCTCCCCAAATTCAAAGTTTTCATGTTAATTAAAATAAAGTATTACACAAAAATCCCTTAACTAGTATCCTTTGTCTGGATCTCATTGTATTGGATCTTATTGTAATGTATTGTAAATTTAATATGTAATACAATTGCAGTGCATTACCTATGGTCCGACTTGTGGTTTGATTCACGAATGACTCTAAAATTATAAAATTATACCTGTGTGCAAAACTTGCAAAGTATATTTGCAAATATACCAAAATTCTTGACAAATGCGAAAATCAGATGGAATATGTACGTTTTCATTATGAAAGATAACACATTTGCCCCGAAATAAAAACGTTTGCATTTTAACTTTTTCCTAAACTTTTCCGTTAAACGTCAACACGCCAATGCTGAAAATGTGAAAGGACTGTGCACATTAACACAACATTTTATTTTTAGTGCTGACACTGGGAAAACCAGAAATTTTTAATGACTTCACTTAGGCCCTAGGGCATTGAAAAAGTACTTGTGACATGATAATTAACTACATTTCTGAGAAAAGCCAAACTAGTTAAGTATATGGCAGTAGTGAGTAGACAAAACAAAAGCCACTGCTTTTCAACTTACTTTGTGCAACATAATGGCTACAAATACAATCATTTCCACGTCAGTGTGGGCAGTGGTTGCTGCTGCTCCTAGGGCAATGCCATCAGCTGATGAGGATAAACGTACAGGATTAATAATTACCCAAAACTTGACCAAACCAAATAAAATTCCAAATCATGTACCAACCTGCAGCATGAACCACCAAGCCAATAGTGGCAGTAATGTTCTTTTGAGGCTTCAAACCACCTTCAATATCTATTCGCGGAATAAGGGAAAGAGTTATATTAGAATAAATAAGCCATTTCATTAGACTCACAGGTGAAACAAACATATATAGCCCCCAACCTCGGCTTCTAGAAGTTGAGAATTGATCTATCAGCAGCATGAACACAAATCCAAGAACTAGCGAAATCCCAATCAAGGAATGAAGATCTACAGAATGAATTGGTTCCCCTTTTATGCTTCCTTCTGCGAGGTGTACTGAAAAACATTCACAATACAAGTATAAGCAATTGGAAACAAATAATTATTAAATAATTCAAGTCGCCTGCAAAAAAATATTACCATGCGTTTCTACTGAGAAAAGAGAACGCACACCCTCTGGTATGATGACAGCTAGAGCAGTGCCCACTAAAAGACCTGCTCCCAAAACCGATATAAGTTTTAACTTCTCCTATAAAAAAAGAATGTAGTGTTGATTACAACGCTAAGAAGGTGAATAATGCGAGTTTTCAAAATTTTCAAAACAGTTTAAAACTTCCATATGTTTGAGAATTGAAGCCAAAATGAATGAACCCACATAAAAATATGTCTTTCTCACCTCTGACATGGACATGACCAATGGTATTGAACCTATTAAAAAACTTCCTACCAGCATTACAATTACTAACAAAACAAGTTTCATAGTTTCTTCCATAGCTAATGAAGACGTCTCACTTATAACCTGCTCAAAGTCTGTCTGCTAAATGTCTGCCGACGTAGCCATGTTGACATATTTTATGGATGCCTTGCATTCCTTCGAGCAAGCAAAATGTTGCAATAAGTGATGAAAATCATGAAATAATTTCCTGATAATATTACATGCGTTATTCAACTGGAGGATATTTTATGAGGTAAGGAATAATTTCTCATTCATCCCTTGTCACAATCATTTATGTTGCCAATATCGAAGTGTTGAAAGTGATCGATCAGTATACATACATCGATATATATTTGGATCGATCGTTTTGCAAATGTTTCGATTTATATCCAGGCCCCTGTCACTGGTCACCTTCTCGATACAACTTATTTCCTGCCATCTTCGAGAGGGTTTCCCAGTTAGGAGATATCACACCATCCCGCACTCTATGAAGAGGCGGGAGGGTGTGTGTGTGTAGTGATCATGGCAAACAAAACCGAACGTCCTTCTGAAGAACTTCTGTTTTCTATTGGCCAGGGCATTACTACAGCTAGAAGTGAATTAATGCAATCAGGTCACAAGAAAAATGTACCCTCTTTAATAACTCCGGTATTGGGGTCGATTTTCAAGTGTCACTGTCATCAACTTAATATGTGAATTGATTCCTTTCAGTTATCATTTAGGTGACCATTAAACGCTGTTGTCTATAGATGAATAAAATTATCTAATTACTTAATTTTACATGACCCGTCATCATATAGGGACTTGGTAGTCAAGGGGGGAGAGCATTGGACTAATGAGCTGGAGCCGGACTTCATACCACCACAGACAAGTTCTGTGATTTTGCTGGTACCATTCCTGGGAAAACATAAATCGCGCACAGAAACAAACTCCGTACTACCTTGATGCATACGCCGCGAGGCTTAGGCAAGCTCTATCCTCGCCTCTCAAACCAAGAGAGTTGAACTTCGTGTATTTGTTTTTTTTTGTGGTTGGTTGCCATCTAATACCCTGAAAATTAATTCTCTGTTCTGTTCCTATTTTTATTCTGCAAAGAGTTTACACTCTTTGCAGAATACTTTCACTTTACTTTCTCATTTGCTCTCTAGCAGTTATTTATAGATGTGTGATTTTCGTTTGTTTGTGTATAAATTGTTCTAAGAACGTATATATATATATATATATATATATATATATATATATATATATATATATATATATATATATATATATATATATATATATATATATATATATCTTATCTTCCGAAGAAGACGGAGCTCGAGTCCGTCGAAATTATCAAGATAATATTGTGAGTGTTCTTTTTATGTGTTCTCGTGCTGTGTGTTACTGTCTAAGTTTTTTATTCAACACTTCCGTGTTACTTCGAAGAAATATATATATATAAATTCACTGATAAGTCATAACAAACACAGAAGCCAAAACACAAAAGAGGAAAAACTCACTGGTTCTCGAATTTTCGGTGGTCCAACCACCTTTCTCAAGAGGAATTAGGAACAGAGTTCTGTTCCTAATTCCTCTTGAGAAAGGTGGTTGGACCACCGAAAATTCGAGAACCAGTGAGTTTTTCCTCTTTTGTGTTTTGGTTTCTGTGTTTGTTATGACTTATCAGTGAATTTACATTACACGTTTGTGGGTTTTCCAAAAAAGTGTATATCCACACACATTCAAATACGAAGTCCCGCCATACGGCGCACAAATATTCATTCAAACATAGAAATAGGTATAAGGAAAGGGGATAGGAAAACACATAAAAGGCGAACACAGGACATGTGGGGAAGGCGGTTTTTGAGCAGATCACGAAAGTAAAAATGTTTCCTTGACCGGGAGTTGAACACCGGATCTTCCACTTGCCGGGCGGATGTGCTACCATTACACCACCGAGGAAACTTACTTTACCTTGAGATCTGCGATGTTTTTAAGACGCCCAAGTGCTCCGAATCATTTGCCAAAGGAAGGCTTTAGGGAGCTGTTCCACCCACCAAAGGAGAAATAGACAATACACACAAGAAGAGGGGACAGTTGGTTAGAAAGCATATAGTATCATATAGAATAGGAACAGTACGTTTCGTGGCACGCATAACCAGAAGAAGAGATGAGCCACATTGGCCAGATACACATTCAAATACGAAGTCCCGCCATACGGCGCACAAATATTCATTCAAACATAGAAATAGGTATAAGGAAAGGGGATAGGAAATCACATAAAAGGCGAACACAGGACACGTGGGGAAGGCGGTTTTTGAGCAGATCACGAAAGTAAAAATGTTTCCTTGACCGGGATTTGAACACTGGATCTTCCACTTGCCGGGCGGATGCTCTACCACTTAAGCTAATAAGGAAACCTGATTTACCGTGAGATCTGCGATCTTATAAAGCGCCAAAGTGCTCCGATACATATTGCCCGAGAGATGGCGTTATGGAGCTGATTCACCCACCAAAGGAGAAATAGACGGGACACAAGAAGGGGAAAGGATAGTAGAAAAGCATTCATACGATCTTATAAAGTATAGGAACGGTGCGTTTCATGGCACGCATAGCCAGAAGAAGAGACGAGCCACATTGGCCAAACACATATTCAAACTTGAAAATCCCGCCATACGGCGCACAAATATTCATTCAAACAAGAAATAGGTATAAGGAAAGGGAATAGGAAAACACATAAAAGGCGAACACAGGACATGTGGGGAAGGCGGTTTTTGAGCAGATCACGAAAGTAAAAATATTTCCTTATCCGGGATTTGAACCTCGGGCCTTCCACTTGCCGGTCGGATGCTCTACCACCTAAGCTAATAAGGAAACCTAATCTACCTTGAGACCTGCGATCTTATAAAGCGCCAAAGTGCTCCGATACATATTGCCCGAGAGATGGCGTTATGGAGCTGTTTCACCTTGTTGTTGTTGCTGGAGCTGTGTCTCGGGCAATATGTATCGGAGCACTAATCTATATCAGGAGCACTCCCTCCTCCTTGAGAAAGCCTCCTTGCCTAGCACAATTATTCTCCTTACGTCCCTACCACTTTGACCGTATTGGTCCAAAACACTTCCGAGATATGTAAACTGCTCTACCTGCTCTATTCTTTCCCCGCCTATTTTAATATTTAGCTTAGCCTTTTTCTTTCTGGAAAATCGCATAACCTTTGTTTTATTAATATTGATTCTCATCCCATATTTATCGCACTGAACCTCCAATTCACTCAGCAATGCTTGCAACCCCTTGGCTGACTGAGCAACTAATGCTTGGTCATCAGCAAAACGAACCAATTTTACGAATTCCCCTCCGACTTTCATTCCTACCTCCAGTTCTTCCCATGCTTCTTTAATCATTTCCTCAACATATACATTGAACAGTACCGGTGACAATGGGCAACCCTGCCTTACACCTCTTCCTAACACTGCCCATTCGGACTCTCCGTTCCCCACTCGCACCTGAGCAGTCTGAGACATGTACAGGTTGCGGATCAGTCTCCTGTCCCTCCAATCCATTCCTATTTTCTGCAATACACGCATTAATTTTTCCCAATTCACTCTATCAAATGCTTTTTCGAAATCTACAAAACAGGCAAAAACGTCCTGATTGTATTCTATATTCCTCTCGACTAGTGCTCTCATTACTGCAATGGCATCATGCGTACCTCTTTCTTTCCTGAACCCAAACTGATCATCCCTTAAGTAATCATTTGCCTTACTCTCTATCCTTTCGTTGATGATCCTGAGAATAACTTTAGCTGTGTGGGATATCAAACTTATTGTTCTGTAATATATATATATATATATATATATATATATATATCACTAATAGTCATAACAAACACAGAAAGCAAAACACACAAAAGAGAGACTCACTGGATCTTGAGTTTTCGGTGGTCCAACCACCTTTCTCAAGAGGAATTAGGAACAGTACTGAGGCAGAGGAGGGCCTGAAAGCAGTGGTAGGAAGGAGAAGGGGAAAATGGGGGAAAAGAGGGGAAAAGGGGGGAAAAGGGGGGGAAAAGGGGGGGGGGAAGGCATTCGAGGTGAGGAGTTTGGAGGGGTAGTGTATGGCACGGGAATTTTAAAAAAGGTGGGGATGATATGGAAGTTGTTGGGGGCGGAGGGGGATGAAATTATATGCATAAAAGGGGCAATTAATGTCTAATATTAATACCTGGGCGATTCCAGGAATCCAAGAGCCAGATGAAAGCTAGCTCTAATGTTTTGAGTTTCAGTGGAGGGTCTGAGTGTGGGAGGGATGCTAAGACGGATACTTTAAAACATTGGTCAAAGGCAGTGTTGTGTTCGGAGGCATGTTTGGGGATTGGGAGCATACCAATAAGGGAAGAATTGTTGCATGAGGCTCGATGATTATTGATTCTAATATTGAGGGGTGTGGTACACTGTCCAATGTAAAAGGCAGGGCAAAGTTGGCACTTGAGTAGGTAGACAACATTACTGGAGGTACACGAGGAGTAGGGAATTGGTGGGAGAGAGTTAAAGAGCGGGTGGGAGAGGGATGGGATTCTGGTTAGGAAAATAGGACATGTTTTGCATCTCGGTTTATTGCAGGGTCTGGGAGTGATTTTGGAACGGGGCGAGGATTTAAGAAGTGGATTGGTAGATTTTAGAAGATCTGATAGATTGGCGGGGCGTTTAAAAGTGACAGAGGGGCATTTGGGGAAAAGGTTGGTGGTGGAATTGTGGTTTTTGAGGATAGGATAGAGGTCCTTTAGGATAAACGCAGAGATTCTAGGCTAGGGAGAAACGTGGTACAAATTGAAAGATGGTGGTTTTTCGCGGTGGTGGAAGGTCTGGGAGTGTAAGTATGTCTACGGATCCTCTTATTCAGGAGGGATTCAAGATAACCTTGTTTGAGGAGGGAATGGTATAAATTTATGAGGAAATTGTCTAGGGAGTCAGGGTCATTGCAAATTCTGTGTCCCCTTATGGAAAGGGAATAAGGAATGGAACGTTTGGTGTGGTATGGGTGACAGCTGTTGAAATGTAAGTACTGTTGTTTATTTGTGGGTTTTATATGTACGGATGTGTGAAATTTATGGTCTATAAATGATATGTTTACATCTAGGAAGGTGATTTGGGAGGAGGAAACTGTAGACGTGAAGGAGATAGAGGACGAAGCATTAAGGTTGGAAATGAAAGTTTTCAGGGAATCAGGACCATGTGGCCAGAGAAGGAAAATATCGTCAATATATCTGAGCCACAATAGCGGTTTCAGGGGTTGTTGTGACAGGAATTTATTCTCCGCGAGACCAAGAAAGAGGTTTGCATAGGACGAGCTGAACCTGCTACCCATGGCACAACCCTTGATATATATATATATATATATATATAATGTATATTCACTAAAAAGTCATAGCAAACACAGAAGTACTGTTCCTAATTCCTCTTGAGAAAGGTGGTTGCACCACCGAAAATTCGAGAACTAGTGAGTCCCTCTTTGATATGTTTTAGTTTCTGTGTTTGCTATGACTATTTAGTGAATATACATTATTGTGCACGTTCTTGGTTTTTCCAAGAAAGTGACTATATATGTATATATATTATTATTAGGTAATCTACCATTTAAGGTAGGTTTTTGGATGGACACAACTATCAAATAAACATTTTGTGACCCCCCAACTATCGAACTAATCAATATCAGGTCCCTCTTCATCTCGGTGTACTTCTTTCCTCCCTTCATCCCGTCCAACATCCTTATCCTGTTCCTGCCCTTACCTCGCTTGCCCAACATTCTCCCCTCTATTACCTTCTTCAACATTCCACTACCGCTCAATACGCCTTTCATCCATTTTTCCTGCCTCCATATGATTTCTCTCAACAAACCCCTCTCCTCACCCAGCATCTCCAGTACTTTCTCATTTGTTTTCCTTTCGGTCCATTTCACCTTCTCCATTCTTCTCCACACCCACATTTCAAAAGCCTCCAATCTACGTCTATCCTCCTGCTTCAATGACCACGTTTCCACGCCGTACATAAGTAGCTACGCTCCATATCAGAGTTTTTACGAGTCTTGTCTTAACATCCCTACTCAACGTCCCCGTCATCAACTCCCTCCTCCTTGAGAAAGCCTCCTTGCCTAGCGCAATTCTTCTCCTTACGTCCCTACCACTTTGACCGTATTGGTCCAAAACACTTCCGAGATATGTAAACTGCTCTACCTGCTCTATTTTTTCCCCACCTATTTTAATATTTAGCTTAGCCTTTTTCTTTCTGGAAAATCGCATAACCTTTGTTTTATTAATATATATATATACATATTATATACACTTTTTTGGAAAACCCACAAACGTGTAATGTAAATTCACTGATAAGTGATAACAAACACAGAAACCAAAACACAAAAGAGGAAAAACTCACTGTTTCTCGAATTTTCGGTGGTCCCACCGCCTTTCTCAAGAGGAATTAGGAACAGAACTCTCAGAGTTCTGTTCCTAATATATATATATATATATACATATTATATATATATATATAATATGTATATATATATATTAATAAAACAAAGGTTATGCGATTTTCCAGAAAGAAAAAGGCTAAGCACACAGAACAGAGTTCTGTTCCTAATTCCTCTTGAGAAAGGTGGTTGGACCACCGAAAATTCGAGAACCAGTGAGTTTTCCCTCTTTTGTGTGTTTTGGTTTCTGTGTTTGTTATGACTATCAGTGACTTTATATATATATATATATATATATATATATATATATATATATATATATATATATATATATATATATATATATATATATATATATATATATATATATATGATTTCTTCGAAGTAACGGAAGTGTTGAATAAAAAACTTAGACAGTAACACACAGCACGAGAACACATAAAAAGAACACTCACAATATTATCTTGATAATTTCGACGGACTTGAACTCCGTATTCTTCGGAAGCCGAATCTTCCGAAGAAGACGGAGCTCAAGTCCGTCGAAATTATCAAGATTATATTGTGAGTGTTCTTTTTATGCGTTCTCGTGCTGTGTGTTACTATATATATATATATATATATATATATATATATATATATATATATATATATATACACTTTTTTGGAAAACCCACAAACGTGTAATGTAAATTCACTGATAAGTCATAACAAACACAGAAACCAAAACACAAAAGAGGAAAAACTCACTGGTTCTCGAATTTTCGGTGGTCCAACCACCTTTCTCAAGAGGAATTAGGAACAGAACTCTGCTCCTAATTCCTCAGAGTTCTGTTCCTAATTCCTCTTGAGAAAGGTGGTTGGACCACCGAAAATTCGAGAACCAGTGAGTTTTTCCTCTTTTGTGTTTTGGTTTCTGTGTTTGTTATGACTTATCAGTGAATTTATATATATATATATATATATATATATATATATATATATATATATATATATATATATATATATATATATATATATATATATATATATATAAATTCACATGGAAATAGATTTTCAGGAAAGGGATAGGAACATTATAAGGACGAACACAGGAGAGGCGTGGAAGGCGGAATCAGACAGGCAGGTTATGGTTTCCCAGGAAGATCTGGTATCCGAAAAATCACATAGCTAGGGTGTAGGTGCCCAGAGTGACTTGCCCGGAAATCGAACCCGGGCCCTCCGATCAGTACTCCATTACACACACACACACACACACACACACACACACACACATATATATATATATATATATATATATATATATATATATATATATATATATATATATATATATATATACACTTTTTTGGAAAACCCACAAACGTGTAATGTAAATTCACTGATAAGTCATAACAAACACAGAAACCAAAACACAAAAGACAAAAGAGGAAAAACTCACTGGTTCTCGAATTTTCGGTGGTCCCACCACCTTTCTCAAGAGGAGTTTGAGTTTTTCCTCTTTTGTGTTTTGGTTTCTGTGTTTGTTATGACTTATATATATATATATATATATATATATATATATATATATATATATATATATATATATTCATTCACAATGAAATACAAAAGGAACTTCCCCCCCACCTTGATGTGTGAATTTCACACATCGTGAGGCTTAGTTCTGGATGAACTTCAGCCAAACCGACCTTCGTGTTGATTACTGTGTTTATGGTTATACTTGTATGTGGACGACGGTATTCAAGCCACGCGGCAATAATATGATGCCATACTATCAAACCTATTTAGAACTGTAGTGAATAGGACGGTCTATCATTGGTACGTAGTGCCATCTTTGAGCGGGTTTTTAAAACAAAACGGAGTTAAAGGTTTATACTTGAGAGTAGGTATGCCATGATTAATATCGAATGTTAGTGTTTCTTGAACGCGCTCAGTGAGTAAACGTTGATATAGGCAAGCGTAATTGAGCTATTTTGGCCGGTTTACGGAGCTGAGGTTTTTTCCTGTGGCAACAACATTTCCCGATCATGGTAAGTCTAAGGAGAAGTGAATTTGTTGCGTATTCTAAGCTTCAGTGAACCTTTAGACGCACATAATCGTTAAGCTGGAGTTTGTAATGCTTGCTCTGGTCAATATTTGCTGAATGTAATATCAGTCGCAATTTAAGTATATGCTGCAGTGCTCATAGTTCAGTAGCTATTACTGTTAAATTAGTTTTTATTTTGAGTGGATGTAAGATATCGTTGCTTAGCCCGCCATGTGACTTGTATTCGGTCGCTTACTGAATTTATGTGGACATTGTTTTCAAACTTATTGCGTCTGCTCCCGGCATGCTATTTTTTCGAAGCAATCATACAAAATTTAAGGCATTCATATGTTATATTTCAACCAGTTGAGTGAACAAGAGAGCTAACTGTGGTTCTAATTTAGTAATTTGTAGTAGTAATAATCCAATAACGTGTTACGTTAGAAAACTGTTTACATTCGTAATGTTTGGTATAATAGCTCTGGAAGTGCTGCAGTTTACTGGCCGCAAATAAAAAAGTAGTGGCTTACATGTTTCAAATACGTTATTTACAGTTACTTAATGGTTTTGCTTGGTCACACGCTCTTCTGAATTTGAATTGAGTCACAATGTTAATAATTTTTCATATTAAATGTATCATAAAAGTTTTGCATACTGGTTTCTAGCAAATAGAATGAAGTAGGAGGAAGTATTTATATCTACATTTTAACTGTTTATGTATTCATTTTTCTGTTTTTTATATGACATTATATATTTTGATATTTTCAATTGATAATTTTGATAAAGTTTTCTCTGACGCTCTGATCCCATTTTGGTTAATTTTATTTCAGTACGTACAACATGGATGGTGCGATAATTGTAATATTTTGAACTTTATAACACATATTGAATTTATTCATAATAATTGTTGTTAGTGTGGAATCATTGTAGCCATTGTTGATATTGTTCCGCCGAAGTTTGCCAGATATTTATATTTTCTCATGCTAGATTTTTTCAAGATTAAGAATGTAAATGGGTCTCTTCTGTATTGTTTTGTCATAAACTAATCGATTATTTAATATGCGTTTACTTTTAGAGTATATATAGTTCACTAATAAGAAGTTTATAAGCCCATCTTTCAAATCCCCATCAAGAAAAGCAGTCTGCTACATCCCAACACTACCATTCCACATTTTGTGAACTAACAAACTAAACAATCCTTTAAATTGATTTTCTAACCACAAGAGAAAAAGTTTCTTTGCATATATACTCCACTATACTTTATATAATATACTCCAAAATTTTAAGTAAATCTTGGCAAGAAACCGGAATTTTTCACGTGTGCACTATTTGATATTGTTTTTCTGTTTAAATATCGATTTTCCTGCAACAAAATCAGCCTCGATGGAAAGGAGACAAACTATGCAAATTTCACTTGATTTCAAATTAAAATTAAAAATTAAAAAACTTGATTAAAAAAAATTTGAAAAAATTGAAAAAAAAATTAAAATTAAAAAACTTGATTTCAAACTATGCAAATTTCAAGTGAAATTTGCATAGTTTGTCTCCTTTCCATCATGGATAAATTTCACAAGGTTAACCCTAATACCGTTCGGTTTGTTAAAATCAGCCTCAGTCAATTGCTAAGGTCTGTCATTTAATTCTGAGAAGTTGTTTTCTCTAAGTGACTTAATTTCCTCATGAATGCTTTTTTCCAATCAGATCTGAACATTCTGGGTTTCGTAAGACTAATGGGATCACCATCACATTTTAACTATTTGATTTGAAATTCTCTTCTCCTGGCATGTTGGGCTCTTGAACTCTCTGAATTTTAGACTCATCTGTGACCAAACAAAGAAAAACACCAGTCATTTGTGCTTGACTATCTGATTTCCAGAAATTGTTTTTTCAATGACTGTTTCCGAGAAAAACAACATTTTGTGCACCAAAAATCCTTTGTGGGTTCTGAGGATAGATGAAGTGATAACCTTTCGTTTCCTCACAATTATCTGGAAAAGCAAAAAGTTTTGATTGTGGAGCCCACATTTTACATAGTTCTTGAGCTATATGAACATAGGTCAAACATCCAAAGACTGTGAAGTGGCTGGTGCCCAATTTCAGCCATGTCCATAACTGTTCTGGGATCTCTCCAACTGAACAATTCCTAGGGGAAGTAGCAGTTGAGTAAGATTCAGCGCAATAGTCTTATGACTTTTGAGAACTCAGAGACCATTAACATGCACCTGCCCTATTCATAAATATTTCTCGGTAGTCTCTCAGGTTTACCATTGTGCTTAGGTGTGTACGGGACTGTTAGATGATGCTCAGTGCCTGCCTCATTTAAAGTAGTCCTCATGCATTCATATACACAATCCTGTCCATTGTCGGTGCTTAGGGTTTTAATCCTGCACCCTAAAGTATTCTCTGATTTAGTTGTAAGAGCAGAAAATTTCTCAGGCACCTCATCTTTGGTCTTAAAAAATATGAAAAGTTGTTCTAATTGTATTTAAATATAAAAATCAACAAAACCATGGTTTCTCCGCAGGGAGGAAGCGTGGACACACTTATGACAGAGTGCACCAATTACTGCTTCTTGGATTCTTTCCCTTTCACTTGTTTTATGCAGTTTTAAGTGTTTTTCAGACATGGGACAAAAAGTTATGAGACATTGGCTTTCACATAATCAATTTCTGTTGTCATACTTTCTTCCATTTTGTCTGTTGCCTTCATAAGTAGGTGTCCTAAGTGCCTATGCCAATTGCACTTTCTCCAGCTTGTACACTCCATTGACTTCTGATCCAGTAATGAGTGGATCACCCTAGATCTCCACCTGAGGTCCTGAATCAATCTTGCCACAAAACACAAGAAGCACACTTTTCTGATGTACAACAAGGATAAAAATTTGCAGCCAACTTCGGCACGTTAGACTTTTTCAGAGGTACAATATTATAATTTTCAATATTCATCATCACATTCTATGAAATGAAACCTCTTTTCGATTTGCTCCATTAGCACAATGGTTATTATGTTATCGTAAATAATGAAGCAAATGATGACAGGTGGCATGTCTATTGAGGCATGAGAATCTAACTAGAAATCTTCTAGGTTAGGCATGCCACCTGCAGACATTGTAGTGAACAAACTGAAAACACCAGATCCTTACTTATTGTTGCTGTGATATTTCTCAGTTGCATTGATTTTCTGTGATGCGTGATCATCTTATGCTAAGGAAATTTGAAATGTCACCATGCATTCAGGTTTCACATGTCTCGTCTGTTCACATCTACATCAATGACAATTTTGTTAAAGAAAAAGAAGTGTGGTTAAGAAATTGGTTCTGCTGAGGTTTCTTGGTGGTCATCTCTAATGCACTCACTTGAGGTTTTCTTCGAAATAAGTCTGACAAACTACATGTTTCATCTAATTTACAGTCTTGCCGAAGTAACTTATTTCATACTAACTGAGAGGTTATGTGACTATATCTTCATAAGCCTTCTCTAACTCACACCAACCATCCTTGGCAGTCTCGCAGCTGTAACCTTGTGGGCACACTTGGATGAAAACATGCTAATTTATGAGCGTGCGAGCTTTGTTTTCTTTCTCTTCATCTAGTGGGTTTGCAGACATTTCATTAAGTTCACCAGTTGCAAAATCTCAACGCTTTTGATTCTTCATTAATTTTTTCATTGCAAATTTCCTGTCATTATAATCATCAGAACTTTGTAATTTGACGCCAGCCAATCTTTGGGTCTGCATCACAGCCATTATATCCTTTTACGTGCCACAGGTTTCTCCCAGAATTAAGAACCAATGAACCCAAAGCAAAAAAATTCTTAACTTGCTGCTGTACCTCTATCGTTTGGACCCATAACCTGTTACTTATGTTGAAGGGTCATCTCACCATAGAACTATTAACCAAAATAGTGTAGGGCCAATAGTTTTTTCGGGAGCTGACTGTAGCAAATGGAGTTCATATAAAAGATACATTTTTTAATTGTAAAATATCTTGGAAAAATAGAAAGCAAAATCTGTAGTGAGTTCAAACATGGCTGTTGAATATGTGAGCTTATTATCAGGTTTCAAATAAACTATGTACCTGTGTAATTTAGTGTCTCCATTATGTATTCAAGTATATTCTCCAGTAAATATTCATAATGATAGTCAATCAGCCCAAAAAAATTGCATTCAGAAAAATGTTTCAGTGGTGTACGAAGTGATATGCAATACAATTTTTGGGGGGAGCTGTGGAGGCTGAGAAGGGTTAACTTCAGTATTTCAACAGGGCATATATTACCTGATTTGTCACCTAAACCCCTTGGTGGACCCCAAACGAAGAAATCTCTGAAGAAATTAAAATTGTCTCCTAAGCTCAGAGCTTGTGTTTATAAAATTGATATGAATGTGTATATCCTTATCATTGATCAGTACTTAGATTAAGGGTGTGTATTGTAATATGTTTTTCATTATTCTTATTGATTTGCAATTAGTTTATGATGTTATCGATGTATCATATTATACATCATTTCTGTTTTGATGTGTGAATGAAAGAATATGATGAATAAAGCCTCAGTATATTCTGGTACCTTATAAATTGCACTGTTTTTTAAATAGTGCAATGGCAAGGCCTTTTTACATGCAAAAGTTAACCACTTTCTGAAGCTCACTCAGTTCATAGTAAGAGCAGTTCCTTAATATACTTTTCATTCATGTATATGTGCACTTATCAAAGTGAACCTCAGTTATTGGTGCATAACCTTTATGTTGGGACTCGTAGGATGCATATATATAACTGTGTCAAGGGGTTAAAAAAAATAGCTAAAAAGTTTTTATTCTGGAGTTAGTGCTATATCTGCAAGCTGCTTGTGCATTATTATGATGAACACAGGCCACAACAGCCAATTTTGGCCCTCGTCATTCTTATTTGGCATCTGGTATGTGAGAATTATGTTTCTCAGCTATTTACAGGGAAAAATCTGATTATGTATTGTCTTATTTAGTATCACTTTAGTGTTTATTGGTTTTTATTGCAACAGGTAATTTGGTAATGAATTAATTCACCCTACAGCCATATATGGCGTAACTAATACCTTCACTTGGCAGCTACTATCCACACAAGTTAATAGAATTATTGACTATCTTACATGTAACTTTCCTGTTTTTTTTTAAATTGTATGAAACTGATGGGTACAAATAGCACAGAACAGCAAATACTTCTCTCGCAGTACTCCTCATATGATGCAGGAATCAGTGTCTTTGGACTTGTAACTAGGGGTGGGCCCTCGATGCCTGTACCTCCATCCCATTAATTTGGATAGGTACCTCTTATATTATTCCCAGTACCTATGATATGAATTTAATAATCATGCTAGGCTACTTTTTATGGAAGACTAGAGATTTCTTAACATGACTCTATGAACACATTGTTAATATAATTTTTATGATGATAATGCTTGCCAAAGAAAATGTAAAACTGCTGCTCAAGGCAAGAATCTTGGACAGAAAAATATGAGCTGCAGTTTCAGCCGTCTATTACTGTGTTTTCTTTGCTTCTTTCAAGTATTAATTGTTGCTCTTGGATTCAGTATCATCATTCTGGTTCTTTGGGGTACTCTTAATAAAGGTGCGTTTTTTTGTTTCAGTCTCACACAATATTACTTGTCCAGCCTGGAATGAAGCCGGAAACTCGGACATACTCAGACTATGAGTCTGTCAATGAATGCATGGAAGGTAAATGCATGGACTTCTCTTGGTTTATAAAATTGAAATTTATTTTAGAAGTAAATTTTATGATTGGTGTAATTTCATTTCAGGAGTGTGCAAGATCTACGAAGAACATCTCAAGCGCCAGAATCCAAATACTCCAAGCATCACTTATGACATCAGTCAACTGTTTGATTTCATAGATCAGATTGTTGATCTTTCCTGTCTCGTGTAAGTTTAGTACTGCCTCTTAAAAATTGAGGAAATGATCTGGAGCTAAAATGTGTTCAAACTAACTACAATTATAGTGGTTCTAGAAAAAATACAGTATTCATTCAAACCCACTCAATGATAAATGGCAATCAGATTTGTTGTTGAATGTTGGGAAGTCATGATGCAATGCAGTTCTATTGCTTTCTTTCTCCTTTCCAAGGCTTTTCAGTGAAATAATGAATGACTGAATAAGTTGCTCATTAGGTAATCCCATATTTCTTTGAACTCAAATTTGCATTCTATGCTGATTTTTTCCCATTGTTTAATTTTTTTAATTGCAGTTGTTGGTAAAACATGGTATTAGTGGTGGAGGTTAACAGCTCAGTTTAATTAATGATAGGTTAATATAGCATTCATTTTTTTCATACGAGGGCAATTTGAAAAGTTCTCGAAATGGAATAGAAATAAACGACTGCCTTAGTGAACTTTTGTATTTTTCAATTTAGTCTCCCGGTACATTGGTACATGCACTTGGTCCAGCAATGTTCTGATGTCTTGGTCCCATCTCGAGAACTAGGATTCCTTCAGGCCTGCAAAATACCCGTCTACTTTGGTTGTTAGTTCTTGGTTTGAAGAGAAATTCCATCCACTGAGGAAAATTTTGAGCTTGGGGAAGAGATGGAAATCTGATGGAGGCAAATAAGGCGGTTGTGACAACAATTCATATCTTAGTTCACATATTATTTCTGTGGCAGCGAGACTTGGGTGTGGGTGTACATTGTCTTGATGAAAGATGACTTTCTTCCTTGCCAAACCTGACCTATTTTTGTGTACCTTTTGCTTTAGTTGATCCAGGAGGTCAGCATAATATTATCCAATAATTTTTTGACCAGTGGGGAAGGTAATACGAGGCATGCATGCATTTTTTTCCTCCCTTTGCTCTAAAGATTCATATGGGATGAGTTCTTGCATCAGTCTCTGATTAAATCATGTACTACGTTTAAAACACATGCTTTTCACCTCATCACTCAGTTGTTCCCAAACTCTGTGTGCCAAGATTTATTGGGTAGGAAAATATTTGTATCAAGTATTATTGCTGCATTTACTGCTTCTTTTGGCGTGAAATTTTGGAAAGTATAGGAAATTGCGATTGAAAAAATTGTAAGACATTTTCTATGTAGAACTGTTGATGCATTAAACATTATGCTCATTAATTATGAGTCCAAGAGTATTTTTTTAAATTGCTGAGACAATGAGGCTCATGAGGCTGAGAATTTCTCAGTGTTTTTCCTGTACTCAAGGTTCTGTAATTAGTTTACACCAGGTTCTGCAGCAATGGAAGTACGACTTAGGTTTAGGACTCATTACTTCTCTGCCTCAACGGTAATTATTGTGTTCCTTTTTATGATATTCCAGGTACCAGAAAAGCACCAACACGTATGCCCCTTATAACAAGGATTGGATCAAGGAAAAAATTTATGTGTTGCTTCGGCGACAGGCTGCAAGGATGTGATCATTAGGCCCATGGAAATTCAGTTACTTTGGATAATATGGGTCTGATGTTTTTAGGATGAGAATGTGTACCAGAGAGCTATTTTTAAAGTGTGGAAATTTAAGGATTGCAATTTTTTATTTGACATGTGCATCAGTGGAGATTTATTTGTGGTGTGAGTGATAATTGTTTTATGTTAGGAATCAGTATCCGTGGTCGTGTAAATGAGGTAAACATGATCAAAATTTCTTTTGAAAGTGAACTGTAGTCATTGACATTTTGTCCCATTTGTGACATTAATTCATTCCTTGTATGTGGGTCTGTCAACACAATGTTAAGTGTAATAGAATTGGTTGTCAAATATTAACTAAATTTCAGGCTCTAGTTAATATTTATGACAATGCTAAATGTAGTTATGACCTACCTCTCAGTTCCTTTCCTCATTTGATTCCCCTAACATGGCTTTTTCTTTGTGGTCAAGTAGAAACGATATTGCTTGTGTATTAATATTTATTGTTATCTATCTTTTCAAAAAAATGGCGTAGGTCTGCATACACAACATCAAATTGGCCTGCTATTTATTGTATTTTAATAAAACATTCTCATAATTATTTAGTAATTTCTGTTGTCAGTGTTGAAACTCACACTTCTTTATTAAATCTCTTGATTAACAGGACATATTTCATTATTTAATTTGGAAAATATGTTACTAGGAATATATTTTAATAAATAGCTATTTTCATTTGCATGTGTTTCAAGATTATTTAGCTACTTTCTCGAGGACAAAAAGATTCCATTCTAGATAATAGTAAGTCCCCTTTGTTTTCATTGGTGCTTAGAAGAGAAGAAGCCATGGCTTAAAAGAAAATAGTTATTATTTCTAAGTTGAATTGATGACTTACAATTTTCAAAATTTTTATTGTTCTGCTTCATCTGCATGGTATATGTCTTGATACAGCCATTTTTAGTAATGCAAGGCATGTATCTGGGTTCATAAAAAATGTATTTAAAAACCAGCTGTCATGTTACCTTATTTTGATGATGTGTTTTAGACTTGCCTTTGGTAAAATGAGTGTAAATAATTCAAATGCACTTTGCATTTGCAATATTTGGCATTTATTGTCATGTTTTGTTATAAGTGTATCGATATATTTCATTAAAATAATTTAAAATCAACACCTATTTATTACAAAATGGTCATTCCTTTTTTTTTTATTTTTCTTACGCTAAGGATTATATTTTTTTTAATATTAGTGTAAGTATTTTGCATAACATCTATTTGATGTACTTATAGATAATCTTTGCATATATGAAAGCTCATAAATACGTAATAATGTGGTAGTACAAAGTACTTAGCATCACAAACGTGACGGACAAAGTACAAATTGTGTTCATCAGTGTAGGAGTGCAGCTGATGGGGTGAGTAGGATAGAGAAATAGTGAATGAAGGGAAAAGGTTAATTGATGAGTGGTTGGGAAGTAGTGGGAGAAGAAAATTGCTAATCTGCAATATTTCAGCCAGGAATTTGAAAGGATTTAAATACCTTTGGGCTGCTTTCTTGTTTTTAATTCATTTGGCTTGAGTAAATTAAATTGGTGAGCCTAGTAAATCTGGCATGTTGAAGAAAATTTGAGGTCTGCCAAAGATGCTATTGTGCCTCTCTTTTGGAAGGGGTATATGAAATTCAGCGTGTCTCTCAAGCTAAGGAAGGCAAACCAAAGAGCCAATATGGATTCAGCCTAAGGAAGGAGAGAATTGAATTGAGACAATTGAATACTACGGCCATTGCAGGGCATTTCATGAACAGATTGGGGTTCAGTGTACTCTTTGAT
The DNA here is from genome assembly GCA_037158775.1 of Hetaerina titia. Taxonomy (NCBI): domain Eukaryota; kingdom Metazoa; phylum Arthropoda; class Insecta; order Odonata; family Calopterygidae; genus Hetaerina; species Hetaerina titia. The sequence continues at coordinate 121,086,042 of CM073770.1, read as the reverse complement.
GAGGGAAAATTTCTAGTCTCATTTGTGAAAAATTCAAGAAAGCCAAATGGCTGTCTTACTTTAACAGGGGAAGTGGTGGTTTAAGCTCTTTTGTGCCAAAGATGCATAACTGCCAGTGGGAAATAAAATATCAGTTAATATTTGAAAATATGGCCAACCTTGAGTGTAGCCACAGTGATGTAGGAAAAAATGAAATTGCAAAGCTATTCTTTGTTAATTTTATACTGGTACATTTTTATTTTGGATTAGATGGATGGTTTAGTGTTTTGCGTTGGTGGCTATATTAAATTTTGTTTTTTTTCATGGTTTTTAGTGAAGTTTCTATATTGGTTCATTGACTGTACCATATTGATGTAACATGCCTTAGTACTTATTGAAAATTGTCTGAGTTTTCTATCATACATATGACAATTTACATAGGAATATAGTAACACATTCAAGTATAAATGCATCGATACGAAATTCTTAACTTTCTTCTATGGTTTTCTTATTTGGTTGTGAATTACTATTGATATTGTTTCTTACACTGTTTGCTATATTTCTGGCCAGTAGTTCATTAATGGCGAACTCCCATCCTTGTGATACATTTGTCATTCTGAGATCTAGTTTTTGTAGCTTGAAATTTTTTATTAATCCTTGGTTCAACAATTCTCCCGATTCCTGAAATTAAAAAAAACATAGATTTGTGAAATGAATTAATTTTTCCAGCATTGCATCAAAATAAGATGAAGAGGGACCTGATGTAGAGTAGGTTGCTGGATTGTGTTTTGTTAGGAGTCACCAAATATTTATTTGGTAGTTGTGTCCATCCAAAAACCTAACTTAACCGGTAGATTACCTTACCTACCTTGCATCAAAATTTTCTTCAGAAGGATTAGGTAAGCCCCAAAAGATTGGGGTAGATTGTTTGGATGTACAAAAATACCCAATTGTAATCGAGGAGAGTCACCAAATTTCAAAATGTAATCATCTGAGGGGCTTAAACTATTGATTTTTTACAATTCTATGGGTGGTAAGTCCTTTTGATAACATACATGTATATGTATGTACATGCGTGTATGATAACATACATGCAAGTAATTAAACTTTAATTCCACATATAAAATAAACGAAAATGCGACCTAGGTTTCAATGCAGTGCAGCATCATCAGGCCTGGTCCTAGGTCGCATTTAAGTTTGTGCGAAATTACAAGGTTTTATTTTGATTTTATTCATTATATCTGTAAGTATTTGTAAATTATACACATTTTGGATTCTGACAATTTAATCAGCATAGTTGAAACAATTTTTTTCCTAATAATTTGCATTTTATATTTAACTTGACTGATTGTGTACATGTATAATACAATGAAACCTCACAAAGCAGTCATAATTTGTTTTGGGATCATTCTCGTTGAATTAAAACAATTTTTTCTCTCTAAATTAATGTAAAATGTGATAATTCTTTCCATGCCAAGAAAATAAACTAAAGGTTTATTCAAAGAAAATTATATTTATACATATTTATGGATCATAATTATCTTCATTTTTTCTTCTACATGGATTGAGCTAACCTGGAATGCAAATTTGATTTGTAGAAAACAAAAATCATTCAAAGTCATTAGTTTATTATTCATGAAATATTCCAAATGCTTTTTGCTAAAAAGCAAACTGGAGGCATTTGTTTTTGCAGGCATTTCAAAAATTTGTAAAAATGGGACACAGAATTATCATTAAATGAATGTTTAGTGTGCATAGCCGCTACCTTAATTGGGCGATCTAGATCTGCAAATAATTTTAAGGTTTCTTAGTGCATAATCAATTGAGAGGAGGCCAATGGGAATGTTTCTCCTTCTTCTCAAGTGTGTCATTTTATATTATGCATACTGTCCCAACTCTAATGCATGCTATTTTTCAAAACATTACCTCTGTAAGGTCATTGTTGCTCAGATCCATCTCCAGAAGCGTAGAATTCACTTTGAGCATCTCTCCAAGAAATTTCCCAGCTTTACTTCCCAATCCGCAAGCAGCCAGGAATAATGATTTCAGTTTTGTATTTTGTGAAAGGGCAGAACAAAGGAATATTCCCCCTTCATTGCCCACGTATGAGTTCAAGCGTAAATCCAAATGAGTCAGTGCAGGAGATCTTGCCAATGCAAAACTTATGCCTTCAATACCTAAAGAACCTAATGCAAAAGGAGAGAAATTAATGACTTAAATAATTTCAATAGAAATGCATTGTTATTCATATTTGCTAATTGTAGCTTTATACTGTCCATCTACCTGCTACTTTATTTTGGAGTGGGCTTATATACCTGTAAAACAACATAGTTTACTAAGTTTCAGAATTCAGTTGTTTGAGAAAGATGAGTTAGTAGAAATAAAAAATTCTTAAATCATGATGTGGTTCACAGCAAAAATGTGAAGTGATGGCTTTTGGAAAAGGTGTACTATAAACACAGTGATAGTTTTTCAGCAGGATGGGAGTGAGACAGAAATAATTTTCCTTCAATCTTTCTTTATGAAGACTATAACTACTCTCCTTTTACTGTAAGATGCACCAGTGACCAAAAATGCTGTCGCCATAGGACTAATTTATCCACTGAGGTATTTCATGAACCTTTAATTTTATTAATAATATGTACTCTTGGTGTGAATCAAACCTTGATGCACTGATATAATTAGGACCTTAAGAAAACTAACCTATGTAGTTGTTACACAATTTTAGTTCCTGTAGACTTTGATGCCATGATATCAGCTTTGCCAAAGCTATTGCTCCATCATTTGATATGCGGTTATGTGAAAAATCAAGAATTTCAAGTTGCGTCACTCCATTAATCATACTCTGGAGTAAAACGATCAATCGTGCATCATCTAAATCACTCCGTTGTAGTCTGTTCAGGAAAACAATGTACATATTAGTGCAAACTTTATTCCTGACATTCAAATAGCACGAGTATTTGGAATGAGCTATCATGAAAATCAACAATTAGTACTATTTCAAATTTGGATAGAATTGACAAACAGCAGTTTTGTTTTCCGAAAAGTGAAATATATGTATGAAGTATCATTTTACAGACTTTTCAAATATATTTTCCTTTCCATAAAAAATACAGATCCAAAAATTCATTGAGCACCTAAATATTTTGAGCTGGTTGCAGTAAAGGAGGCCTCTGGCCAAGTTGATGGTATCTGCCATAGAAAATGTGAAATAGTTCCAGGCAAAATCAATGCCCAGATTTCTAACTTCATATACGATAGACAGCTCCTGAAAAAAATAATTTGAGTTTGCTCAATTTATGTATGCTGCTTGAAAATAGAATGTCTTCTAATATGATCGGATTATTGTTATCCTAAGCAAGTGGAATTATTATTTACCCAAAGGTTTTCAATCCTGCAAAGAATTGGTCCCAAGTCGATATGGTCATTTACAAGTGGCTGTGTAATACAATCATGCAATGATCCCTCCGGTGGAGGTGTTGGTGGTTTCCCCACTAGCAGCTGGCGTAACCTTAGGTGATGGATATACTGAGACACCCAGGAAACTTTTTCCAGTGTTTTTGGTTGATCCTCTGGTTTATCTCTGGAAGGTCACCAACATGAGACTTTGGGTTGCTTGAGTGGGTCCAACATATATTATGCAGGTGCATGTAAAATTATGCCCAGGTATTTGTGAAGAAACCATTTATTTTCTTTGGCTTCTCCTTTCATACTATTTATTTAATATGTATGATATCGCAAAGTCATATTTTTGATACCTTCCCGTAAATAATTTTCATCATATTTATATTAGAATCTTTACACTTAAAATGCTAATTTTCATGGTAGGAACTGTGATACTCAAATATGAAGGTCAGGAAATATTATGCTCATGAAGTTAATTCATTTGGAGAAAATGTCATTCAACACTCTTTTGGCAAATCTAAAATGTTCAATGAATTAAGATTGATTTTGTACATTACTCAGGATGTAACACTCAGAATTATCTAGATCGATGAGTTTTCATTTATACATTGCAAGTATTTTTTATGGGCTTTCTGAGAATAATAATATTTTTTCCAAGAATTTGTTGTGACTTTTATTTCCATTTAGCTTTTGCTAAGCTATGTGATCAGTATCTCTACCACAATATGCAAAATTTGAGAAGGTGTCATGAACAACAAAAAAGATCAAGAGATGTACGCATAATTATCAGTGTAAATTATAGTTTATTGAACTGGAAGAGTGGAAAATAATACCTACCATGAACTGAATGGTCAATTAGCAATAATTAATTTTCACCATCTGAAATATCCCTGTGTGCTCATCAAGTTCTCCATGAGAGCAGAAAATTGTAGTGTTTTCTTTGAATCATATAATAGTGAGATGCAAAATATTTTTCTAATATATTCTATTGCAGCATCAATGAGTTTCCATCAGCAGTGAATTTTAATCATGAATACTGTTTTCCTTCTTTGGTGCTAAAGTTATTCTACAATGCTTATTGTTACAGATATGGGAATCATGGATAACATTAATTAACCATTTCTGGCAAAAATTGCCAAATAGGAAACCACATTCTCTGTGGCTAATTGCTGATTGTGTCAATGATTTGGGGAGGGGGGATTTGAATAAATAGTAATGATTTGGTGCTTTTTGTGAGGTGACATTGAATACCAACATAGATTTTTTGAGAGAAGTGGCATCACTGTCCTCTTCCTCAAACTCATCCTCCTGCTCTTCCCCCTCCTCATCTTCATCTTCATCCTCTTCATCCTCTTCTCCTTGTTCCGGAAACATATCCTTATAGTCAGCTCCATTTTCAAAAACTTTCTGCTCCCCTTCTATGTCCTCTTCGGGACCAAACATATCCTCCTTATCCACCTCTTCTGCATGAGCACCCTCTCCTTCACTGATGCTCTCCCTGTCTATGGCTATGACATACGTGTCATCCACCCACTGGTTCCTCTGCCATGCCCCCCAACCTTCTGAACTCATCACTCCCAGCTCAATTTCATCACCAGGGACTAGGTTTTCAATCCACTCCTGGATGTCTCTTTCAAGGTACAGCTCTCTCCAGGAATTATTATGTTTAGCAATGTCACAAGTCTGAGGGGAAAAGGATTAGTATGAGAAAACTTGGCAGTTTATATTTTGTATAACACTTGGAAGTGAAAAATAAGTTCATTTTCATCTCTCTGTAGAGTGCATATGTTTTAAAAACATTGACATACAGCTAGAGTACAACCATTTCAAAGAGTAAAAAATCATAAACCTTGCAGGAATCCCATTCAACGCTAATATTTTTACACTTTGAAATTGTTTCATTTTAATGCTCATTAGTGGATGGCTACATTAAAAGTTACTGTCATGTCATCCCCTGCACTTCTTTGAATACAGCTAGAGCTTAAAAGATATTAAAAGATTATGCACTGATATGATTTGATTGCAAATTAAGAATAAATATGATAATAGAATGAACATCACTGTTGCGTTTATGCACCAGCATTTCATTAAATATTAAGAGTTTGAAATTTTAGCTTTGTGGCCTATTATGCACGCACTTCAATTCAGTCAGCCTTTTTATGAGTCATCCTGATTGGACCTTTGCTGCTCTTTCCATTTCATTTTTAAGATTCACTCACCACTCCCCTACCATTTTTATTCCTGTATCCTCAAATATTTGTTAGGTTTTTCATGGTACTCCTTCTTTTATACTCCCATCAAAGCATTAACGGATGTTTGTCATTCTGTCATTGTCACTTTGTCATTCTCCTACCCTTACCTTTCATTTTGGATTTTTAATTGCATTTCATAAAAACTGAATTATGATCCAAATTGTCATGCTTCCCTGGGAAATTATGTGAATCAATGACACTGTTTCTAAATCGATAAGAAACCATTATATAATTAAATTGATACCTCCATTTCTCCTGATATTTTTCATCCGTATCTTTACTTGTGATTATATTTAAACCAGGGGCTAGTTATTACCAAACCTTTGTCCTGTAGAGCTCAAAATTTACAATCCAAACTCCCCTACCTTTCCTCATTCCTCTCTTCACCTAATACTGTATTCCAATCCCCCATTACTATTAAGTGCTTCCTTCCTGGCACTTTCCCAATTATTTATGCTAATTAATTGTTAAAGTACTCCTTACCCACAGTGTAGACTCCAACTTGTTGACATGCATGCCTATATACTAGCCAATTGGTTGGGTCTGCTTTTCTCTCTACCAATATAATTCCATCACTTGCTTGCTCTATATTTATTACTCTTATCCCCCATTCCTATTCTCTACTGTACATCCATTCCATGTTGACCCTCCCCCTCTGGCTATTGTTTCAGTCATCCCCAAGTCTTTTTATCTCACTGCACAAAATTCCAACCAAACCTGCCCTATATTTTACCACAAAGAAATGTTCCTTAACCAACTTGAGGGTTATGTTCTTACATCTTCATTCTGCTACAAAAGAGAGGGTACATCTTGTCATCTTACAACTAAGGTAATGGAAAGATGTTATTTTATCAATATATTGTGACATTTGCAGTAATTATTAAAGAATATAAAATTGCAATTTCACCCAACTACAGGTTCCCCAATGGTGATCTACAAGTTTACCTTAAGCAGCTTGAAAATTCCTTGCTATTTCATTTAAATCAACATTAATTTCCTTTGCACATAAAAAAGTGTAATGCATTCATCAGCAGAACACAATTCAAGATTAATCCCTGTAAATGGGACATTAAAGTTCAAGATGTATATGAATGTTCATACACCATTAGCTGGAGATGGCCACCTTTCCAGGGACCTTCTTTGCCAATAATTTCCATCTGGTATTATAGGGATGACAATATTTAATGGCAAATCTAAAGGCAAGTTCTCTAGCAACACATTTTTATCTTCTTCTAGAAGTATCTCGTTGAATATTGGTTTTTCTGAAAGATATAAAATATTTCACTTGAACACCCCTGACAAAAACTCTAAATTCAGTCCATAAACATTTTTCGTATGTTATGTATGTTAATTCATTGACATCTTGCATGTAGTGTATGTTAATTCATTGATATCTTGCATGAAATATTTACCTGCAAAGTTTTTTATTAAAGCATTGGTAGCTAATTCTGATAAACTCTTTGGAAGCAATTCATCCCATATCACTTGTTCAGCTTTAAGAATTCGATTGGGTTCAGACCCATGCATCAAACAAGCTTTTGATGGTTTGTAAGCTTTGCAAGCACATTTTGGTATAGTATGAGGTACCTTCATACCTAATATTGATACCACCACTCAACACTTGTTATTTGGATAAATAAATAGGTACCTCACAATTTGTAATGAATTACTTCCTGGCTTTAACAGAGTTTATTTACATGCATGGTATTGCGTAATTTGAATTTTTTTCGCTACTTGAAGTTAAGAATAAATATCCTATGTTTAGTCTAATTGAATTATTTTAAAAATAAAAAAACACCGATCCCTCTTTCTTTTTTGTTAGCAGGTTTAAATGATCCCCAGGTTTTACTGTGCTACACAGAAATGCCTACCGCTCCGATGCCCAGATATGTAAGGCTTGAAGATTTCCAAAACTTTTATTTTGAACAAGTATAATTCTGCTATGAAACAATATCAAATTAAAGTATATCAAAATAACCTAGCAATAGATGTTTGCACTCGCTCAATATTCATTATGGATTTCGTTCAAAGGAGCAGCGTGGAGTATTATATATACGTTTCCATAGTAATGTTGCTTATTTTTCCCGCGACAAACAAATGAAACAATTCAACCGTGAAAAGGTTATCACATGGTCGTCCCGTCCCAAAAACTTCCTTGTTGGCGGCTGATTTCCGTTTTCGTCATTCTCGGGATTTGTCGACTGTAACTTAAGTAATTATGGAGGAAATCCATAGCGACGTAGAATTAGAAGAAGATGGATTTGGATTTCTTCGAAATGAAACGACAGGTGTATCTGAAATCGTTCGTCGGTTTACAATGACAAACAAAACAGGAATGTGTGTACAAATAATTACCTATGGTGGAATCATAACGTCAATCAAAGTGCCGAATGCCCAAGGAAGGATAGACGACGTCGTTTTGGGATTTGACAGTCTTGATGGTGGGTTCTTTTAGTAAGCCATTATCTCCAATCGTTGATTTTCCCAATTGATAACGTAATGACATTCTTTGTTTACGATTGGTGATGGTATTTAACATAAACCTCCTTTCATATAATCTCAATTTGAAGAAAAACTGGAAAGTTAATCAGATAAAAATGAGCATGAAAATATCCAGAATTAAAAAAAATTGTTTTCTCTCGTGAAGGCTTCTAATAGAAAATAAATAGGTAGGATTTTGATAAGAAATATTTGTTACGAATGAAAATTACCACTCAGGGGAGCTTTGTATAAAACATGGTAGTGGCGAGTGTTGATAATATAATTTTGTCGTCCTCAAATAATCCCGTTATTTATTTCATTACCCAGATGCCTAAATTGCGCTTACCGGCTCGTTGAAAATTAGTTTGCAGTCAACCAATATAGTTAATGTTTACTTGATTCAATTAAATATTAGATAAACGCATGGTAGAGGGAAGGTTCCGGAAATCCTTCTAAAATAATAATACTTCTGCGTTTACACAATTAATTTGTGGTACAATGAGTCACTCCGACAAATTAATTGAATGATTGCTCTTGAAGTAAGAAGTGTTTGCATATTAAAAATTTTAAAATGCACTCTATTAGTTCAGCAATTTGGACTTAAATTTTATTAAATGCGTGTACATGCTCCATGTATTTTTTTTACCTCAAACTTTCAAGATTGCAAGGACCAAGTTTTTTCTTTTCCTTATGTACATTGCCTCCCAAAGTTCATTCACTGACACGCAAAGAATAATTAACCTTACATTTTGAAGGATTTAATTTTATGTTTGGAAGTGAGGTTACTGGCCTGGGTTAGTAAGATGATCTTTGCAAAGTCATCTTTTGTAAAGCGCAAAAGCCGTATTAGGAATATGGGTGTGGCCGAGGGAGATTGATTTGAATAATTCACACCCAGCAGACTTATATTCATTCACAAAATAAGTAGAAATTTGGCATGGTGTGTTCTTAATGCACAGCACAAAGGAAATTAGTCGTGGTTGAATTTTACTGAGATGGGATACCATTAAGTTTGACCCATAATTTCATTTAGAATGGCTACATGTAAGTTAATGCTAAGTGTTTAAGTAAATGTGACCAATCTGAAGTTTTCTTCCTTAGTGCTTTACCAACTGAAGTTTTCTTCCTTTTCTTCCTCCCAGTGCTTTACCAACTGTTTAAATACTGTCTGACGTTTTTTGTTTTGGGCCCAACCAAGCCAATTGAATGTGTATTTTTCCTTTATTTTTAATCTCATGCATGAAAAGGATTTCATGTAAAAATCATCTACAGTGTGCGCCCAGGATCATGATAACTTTACTATTTTTTAGTATTGGTATAGATATGAAAATTATGGAAAATATTAGTATCTCTAATTAGTCTTGTCACACTAAGCTGTGGTAGTATATTAATTCCCAATTCCAGCTTGCATTAATGAATAGTGCGCAGAATGATCTATAGCTGCTCTCTCTGTCATGAAAGTTTGTAATGTGATATACCCCTAACCATGAGTATTGAAATTTGCATTTGTTCTGAGCATTAATCTATTTTAGTCTGCCAGTGGTAGGCATGTGAGCGTGCTCTAAGTAATTGTTTGAGGGAAAGCTACAGGGAGATAGAAAACCAAGTAAAAGTAATGTGTTAGATGGAAATATAGACTGGATTGTTGCATGATTAATGTACTTGTTGGTCTCCTCTTTGCTTCTTAAGTTCGGAACAAAGAGGGATCTAGGAGCACAAATGATTTGTTCACTGAACTCGTCCACCTTATGGATAACTTGTGTGTAACGTAAACTAAATTTTATTTTATAAAAAACCTTTTTAATGCATTAATTATACTTGAGAATTATGGTTGTGTGTTTTCTTCCCTGCATGTACTGCTAATATGTATTAATATCTCACTATTACTGAACAATTTTTTGAATTATGCTGTCAATGTTTCTGATGAAGTATCAGTATGTCATAATGGAATGATTTTTTTCAGAGTATCTCAATAAGGATAACCCATACTTTGGAGCCATAATAGGGAGGGTCACCAACAGAATAGCTAATGCATCCTTTAAAATAGGAGACAAGGAATATCATCTCTCGAAAAACGAAGGAAATAACCATCTCCATGGGGGTTTTAAAGGGTTTGATAAGGTCTGTTGAAATTGATTTACTTATGCATTGTGTTATTATGACAAGTCTCCGCATAAAGCTACTTCATTTTTTAGTTATGATTAGTCTTTAGCCATAGAGAAAGTTGTTAAGGGTGAGAGAACATAAGGTGGTTAGTAGGAAGCGGAGAATTCAAGCACAAGGTGGTCACATTTCGATGGCAGTTTTGGATGATATTATTTCCTGATGGTCTTGTTGCATTGTTAAGGTTATTTAGGATGGGTTAAAATATCTCCAGTGGATATTTCCAATTGTCAAAAGTTTTTGGATGGTGAAATTGGAGGTGGATTATTGTGGTAAAGAAACTTGATGGGTAACATGTTGCACAATTAGCAGATAAGTGAGGAGGGTTTAAGAAGATAAAGAATGGGCGAGGTTGAAAAATGAAAACTTGTAAAGAAAATGAGGGGTTTACTATAGTCATTTGGCCTATTCAATCTTCATCTGATGAAAGGTTTCCACTGTCACAGTGTAAGCTAGTGGGTTGTGTATGACTTTGACATAACTGCAGAAAGTTTCTCCTCACCCCTATTTACCACTTTTTCTTTCCTTGTGTCACCCCTTCCTCATCCATTTTAATACTGCTGAGATGCTCACATTTCATATCGCCCATCACTATATAAGTTTCTATATCAAAATAATGTCTCCACCTGACATTGCTACTGCGTCCTAGATACCCTCAACCATTCAACACCACCATCAAGAACCATCATAACTTCATCCAATATAACCACCAGGAATATAATTCGTTGTCTCGGGCGTGACTTCATGGAATCGACTTACTCTCTCTGTTCTAGTCCAAACTTTTTTCTTGTCCTTGATTCAGCATCAAAATGAACCTCCAGCAACCATTGCTTAAATATATTTAAATAAATTATTATGTAATATAAATATATTTAAATAAATTTATTCAATGGCTTTACACCTTCATTTCATTATTAGTGAAAATGTACTTAGCTAACTTAATTATGTTGGTGTGTTATATTCTATCCAGTTGTTCAATGAGTTGTCATTTTGTGTCACTCCATTATTTTGAATGTTGTATATTGGCTTTACCTGATCGAATTTTTGTGATAGGCAATAAAAATAGAGAGTTAATCTTCTAAAGATTTATTTTGACAAAACCTATTTCATAAAGAGTAAGTTGTATGTGCAAACTTGCTACTTCTGATTGATAATTTTTTCATAATGGCATTTATTACAGATGAATTGGGAATCACATGTAGTTGGTGGAGGAAAATTGGTGCTTAGCCTTCTAAGTGGTGATGGTGACGAAGGCTATCCTGGGGAAGTTCTGACACATGCTACTTATAGCCTCACGCCCAACAATGAACTTCTTCTTCAATTGCAAGCCACTGTGACAAAACCAACCCCTATAAATCTAACAAATCATTCATACTTTAATTTGGCGGGGCATGTGAGTATATTATTAGATTGAGAACTTAGTTTTGTGTGGATTTTTAAATGCTGAATTGCTTGGTGAGCCATTCTGGAAGTTAATTTCCAAGGTTTTGAGTGTGTGTCATGGGTTAGACAATAGTGTAATGTAAATCCCAATGGTTCTTCATCTCCTGTGAAATTCACCTTCAAACAAAGGGCCTTAGCAATTCAAAAGAATCAAGCTAAGAGTAGATTTTTGATTAAGTATTCTATTTGATGTACTAATCCTTATTTTGTTACTTGAGAGCTAATAGTTTTTGGATATTTTTATTTTGTTGAGTACCATATGTAACCAGTCTAATTTGTCTCTTCATGTAAATAGAGTTGGTGTGTAGTGAAATAGTCAGTCATACATTTAAAGATTTAAATTTTTATTAGTGGCATCACATTTTGCATTGTGAGGTTTCCATTCTTTAGAAGATTATTCATTTTGAATTGCAATTGCAAATATATTTATATTTTATGATGGATTTTCATGCAAAGTATTTAAGAGAAAGGGACTGGTTCTCCAATCTATAGCGTTAGAGTAAATGGGCTTCAGCAGTGACAGGGAAAATTAAAATAATGGCAACATTTTGGCACTAATTATAGTTAATAATAACGAATTTATTCTCTCAATGAAAAACTGAGTAAGTTAAGTCAATTTTTATTTTAGGATGCTGGCAGTGCGGGAACTTATGAACATTTGGTCACAATAAATGCTGACGATTACACTCCAGTGGATGGAAACCTTATTCCAACTGGTGAGTAATGAATGAGTTGGCCAAAGTATGGAATATCTTTGTAAATGAGTAAAGCTTTTGAAACTTAACTCAAGAATGACAACATCCGCCTTCCTCAACCTCCAGTGTAAATATGTGCTCGGGCAAGTTTGATAAACTTAGGTTAGGGTCACAAAATCCCTCACCCCCCTGGGTTGGACCTGTCAAACATAAATTCCGATGAAACATAGGTATAAACATCGTCTCCCACCTCATTTTCTTTTTTTTCTTCTCTTCTCATTCCAAATGTATTTAAAAGCTGGTAATCAAGAAAATTTGCAGACTAACTCAGCAGAATAGACAAGTCACTCAAGGGGATTTGAATAAATGAAAACTATTCCTTGCATTGCGAAGAGAAAGTTCAGGAAATCTTACATCTCCTTCAAAAGTGGCATATGGATGAATGAGTTGGATGGAGCTCGACAGATGAATAGAATATTGATTTTATTGCCCCAGGACAGGTTCCATGGGACCAAGCATACATTTGATTCAAATACATAATTAAAGATTATTTAGGTTAGAATAAGAGTATTGAAGTAATTATTACAGGCCAAAACTATTCACAAAAGATGTGGATGACACATTCTCTTGCAACCTTACTGAACAGATGATTTGAAAAAGTTTCTTTAGCTAATTTTCTGGGTACATTTTGTAGCATCCCCTGTGCATAACATAATCGGCATATTATAAAATAGCAAGACTCTTCCATCCTACATAGGGTGCTTAAATTACTTTCGAATCTTATGTAAAACCAAGTGGGTGCAGTTGGTGAAAAGTCTCAGAACACAAAAGTTATCCATATATCTGTAGTCACTATGTTCCTGGGCATGTTTATGCCAGTTTTATGTGGCACATTACTTCCTCCCATTTTGACTGATTTATAAATGTTAACAAAAATTTTGGAAAATATACCTGATGTTTCTCTTTTCGTAGTAATTTTTTCAGTTGCATGGCATATGAACTGTGAATACTAAAGTGATTGCTGGGCTAACTGAAACAGTTGATCCAATTGACAAATATAAAAATTAAGTTACATGGGCTAGTGTGGTTACCTTGCAGATTGATCTTTCAGCCAATTTTCAGGGTGTCCTGTTTGCAAATCTGTGTGAATACTCCACATACCCTTAGATGGACCTAAACTAATTTTTTTCTGGACTCTCTAAAGCTTTTTTGGGAGCACCAGGAAAGCAACTGGTACATTCCCTGAGTATGTGATTTTCATGCACTGTTAGTAAGTCCCAGTCTGGTCACAATTATCAAACCAATCTTTGATTTAAATATACAAGGAATGTAGCTACGGTCGTGAATCAATGTAAACAAAAAAATACCGGGACCATAAACTTGGTTAAACAAGTTTACGGTCCTGGTATTCTTTGTTTACAATCTTTGATTGTTGACTGCATTTTTTATATCTGCATTGACTGATGAGCAAACATGAAATTTCCTTGTTAATTGTGCTCATGCATAAATTTGTTGGTTTCAGGAGCAATTGTTCCAGTGAAAAACACCCCATATGACTTGGTTCAATGTCCTGGACGTAATTTAGGTGAAATGATAAAATGTCTGAGAAATGAAGGGGGCTTTGACATAAACTTTTGTGTAAATCCTCAAAATGGTTGTGACAACAAGGCATTTGTTTCTCGGTGAGATTTGAATAATATTCTTTTATTCTCTTTAGTTGATTTCTACTTTATCATTTTGTGAGACAAGTCTGCAAGAAATTACATGCATAATAGTATTTTTATTGATATCTCTGAACTGGTGTTATATTTGCATGGAATTGGAAAAAACACCTTTTTGGCTTAATCATTGAATGAAACCTTAAATCCACAGGCCCAAGGTTTATGTATGTATTTTTATTTGAGACGGAGATATCTCCATATAAAGTAGTGCAATGAAAACCTGTAATTTATTTCACTGTATTCTGGAATTTTCCATGTTTCCCATAAGATGCACTTTCTTTACTCCAAATATGCTCTAAATTCAGCTTGCATATTATGAGCTGAGGGTGTACAGGCAAACAGTGGAAGCTCACTTAACGATCACCTTGCATAGCTAGAATTTGCGTGATGAGCAAAAATATTTTTTTTAAAGCCTCGCTTAACAAGTGCCTTTTCTCATCACTAGTGAAGAGGGTAGAGGGATTCTTGGAATGATTGATTGTGTGCCTGCTGCTTCAGTTTGTGTTTAGCACTCATTCAGCTAGTATCTTAGTGTCTGTAGTGCTAACACATTTTCCAAAACTTTTGTTAGGACTTATTATTTGTGATTTTTTTGTTGAAGTTTAATAATTATTTGTTTAGATTCACAAATATCCCCAAAGAAATGCAAGGAAACACCATGAGAGAATAAAAATATTTTGTGTTAAGTATTTTTTCTTGCATCAGGCATAGAAAATGGTTACCTTTATTACAAATTTGGATACCAGTAGAAAGAAATAGATTTTTAACATTTCCTTGAAAGTGCTGAAAATATTCCTAAAAAAATTCCTAATGTATACAATGCGAAACACTCGCAGAGATGTTGTCCTTTGGTAATACATACTGGTATCCCGCCCGATAAACTCAAGAGTATACAGGCATTCAACCTTTAGTAGTAGGAGAGTATCATAAAGGCAAAGAACATGATTGCTTGTAATAAAAAAATTGCTATATCAACATAATAACAGAAACCAAGCATCACATAAAAACTTAAAATGCTAATAACCTCATGGGATCTTAAGGGAGAGGATTGCTAGACAGTATTGCATTTAAACTTGAACTAATGAATCATGCTTCATAACACAGAAACAAGACAGCCGAAGAGCATTTTGGCCTACTTCTGACGAAGGATATGGTACAAGAATAACATTTGCTTCTTGATTGCCAAAGTTTGAGGAACATGTTAAGGACTGGGTAATAAATCACAGAATAAATGGTATTGCTGTTTCAACAGAAATAATTTTCAGAAAGAAAAAATATATGGCAGTTTGTTAATTGAAGCAAGAAAATGAGCAATAGGCATGTGTATTGCAGTTTATTCAGGGGCAACATCATGGTGTGTAAGATTCAAGAGAGAAATGGCCTGTACAGGCATACAAGATTTATAGCAGTAAAAAACGTCTCTTGAATATGAAAGAAAGGTGATAAGGCACCAATTCATGACATCACACCAATGAGAAGAATGAAACAGCCATTGATACCCAGTGTTTGTAATCGACTGAAATACTCATAGTTCTTGGAGAAGTTTTAAAGTGAGACCATCATAATATCTTTTTAAGACTGCAGAATTAGTATTTCACTAAATGGAATTGAAGTTGACATTATGTATGAGGAAAGTGACAACCCCAATGAAAGTAATTACACAAATGATTTAGTAGGAGTTAACAGAAATTTCTGGGATTATTTGATAAATAAACATTGATATAGTTGGAAATTTTTTAATGTAATAATTCCATTTTCTTCATATTAAATGTAAATATAAAAATATTTTGATCATTTTCTGTCTGATCCAAGTTTTTTGTAAATTCTAACCTGAAAAATCACAGTGCATCTTACGCTGGTGCATCTTATGGGCCAAGAAATATGCTACGTAAAATTTTGCTGACTTATGGAAATAATAAGCCAATTTTGTATTATTTTTTTCCCAGGTTTCACTGATAACTGTTAGTTCTTACATTTATATTATTTATATTGGGGCTTTAAAATCAATTGTTGCATAAAAGTGGTTATTAATGTGATATGTTAATCATTTTTCAAAATGACTATCAGATTATTCATTTTTTGGCACATAAATCTCAATTGTGTGAATTGCTATACTCTTGATTTTCCTTTGGGAGCAGTTAATATAGTAGAACATGTTGTATTATTATATAAAGTTGTACGAACATTCATAAATAATATTCATTAAATGTTAAATGTGCATTTTTATTGGCATTTTAATATAGGGCTTGTTTAGGCTTTAGGCTTTAATTTTTAGTTATAGGGCTTGGTATTAGAATTTTGTCATAACCCCCTGCATTATGTAAGAGGGATGTTTATTAAAGAGTGATCTTAAAATTTTTAATATATTGTTAATGTAATGTGTAATGTAAATGTGGTACGAGTTGTCAATGCAGCAATCAGTTACATTGATTCAAAAACCATACTCCTTGGGTTTATTTTAATATGCTGTTTATATCCAAAATTTAAAGCAGATAAATAAGGCATGTTTTGGTTCATGTTTAAATGTTCAAAGCAGATTGTTAATTAGGATGTTCTAATTCCTTTGTATTATGATGAATTTCCCTTTCTGTCTTACTAATTTTGATATAAGAAAACAATATCATTAGTGATTTTTCTTCAATAATTTAATGCAGTAAGCTTTATTTAAATATTTTGTCAGCTAAGGAGCTTAGTTACATTTACAAATCCAGCTATGTAAGCTATTAAGGGATATATTTGCAACGAATTTGAAAAATTGTTTGAAGAGCCCTTGTGATATCCTTATGTGTATTCACATTATGTGATAGTATTAAATGAACACTGTAAGGCATTAGACTGAATTATATCTTGATAACTCCTGACTTTTAATAATCAAACCACTTTACTTTTCCACATAAACTTAAATTTTTACAACCCAGGTTTCGTTATAGCATAACATCATCAGGTAAAAATACAAGTCAAGCACTGTATATATACATATCTCTGGGCGGAGGGGAAGAGGAGGGAGGAAAGAAAGGATTGGTTGAGCTATGAAGAGGGGGGCTAAAAGTCTATGGTTTAAGGCGGAGAAGGAGGGTTGGTAATATTGACAAATTAGCAATAATTGGTCAATAAAGCAATGATGTTATGCTATAATGAAACCTGGGTTGTAAAAATTAAAGTTTATGTGGAAAAGTAAAGTGGTTTGATTATTAAAAGTCAGTATGAAGATTTTCCACCAAGTTACGCTAGAAACTTTTATTGATAACTTCTGTTTGTAAGTATGATTGAATCCAGTGAAGTGCTATTCATTTTACAATGCATGTGTTAAGGTTTACAGGGTGGTATTTAACAAACAAAAGTTTTGATCCTACTGTTTCAATTCTCCAATTGGGTATTATTAACAAATGATTATTTGCATATTTAGTAGATCTAGTGGATCTAAAGCCAATGATTTCTACATTTCATTTTTAAGGGTTGAGCATCCTCATAATGGAAGAGTATTAGAAATTTTTTCGGATGCCCCAGGAGTGCAGTTCTATACTGGCAATGGCTTGCCTGAGGGCACTGCTGCCCAGCCACCTCTAATTGGAAAAGGAGGAGCAAAGTACATAAGGCATGGAGCATTTTGTTTAGAGACTCAAAATTATCCAAATGCAGTAAACCAGGTACTGTCGTATAACATATTTGCAAATGTAGATTATTATTTTCTCTGGATTTTAGTGACTTTCTAACTTGCATGATGTTGGGTGGGAGTCATACATAGTTTCCTTCATTGAGCTATTTATAAATACAATAAAAAATATATCATAACTCTCAATAGCTACAAATGTAAATATCATGTTTCTATGATTTTTTATATTTACCTAATTTTTTCCTTAGCTACTGAACAGGTTTTTATACTCTGGAGGGGATTATTGAGTGGATTTTTTTACACTATTATTTGCATTATCCATATTCCTTCAGCTTGGAATTATTGCCTTTATTTTTACTTTTCATTTGTATTAATAATCAATTTCTCTGATTTTATTTTTCATTGTACCGAACATGTGCTATGTTTTTAGATGTCATTCTTTTGTTTTATATTCCTGGGAAATAAGTCAAAGTTTATTGGTACCCTCTTAAACTAAAAAGTATAATTAATTATAACTATCTCCCTCGCTGAAAAAATAAAGAGTATCAACTTCATGAAAATATAGACTGGAGCTTTAATGGAAATAGTAGCTTTGAAGACCTCTGATTATATTTTGGCCATTTATCCCAGTGTTAACAATTCTTGCATATGTGTCATGTTTGTGTGTATGTATTTATATGTCTAAGTGTATATGCGGATGAGATTCCATTGGCAAAATAA
Organism: Hetaerina titia; assembly: GCA_037158775.1. Taxonomy (NCBI): domain Eukaryota; kingdom Metazoa; phylum Arthropoda; class Insecta; order Odonata; family Calopterygidae; genus Hetaerina; species Hetaerina titia. The sequence goes on along the minus strand of CM073770.1, from coordinate 121,067,570 downwards.
GTTAAAAATTATTGCTAATATAATTGATGCAAAATAAAATTCCTAACATTTTGACCAAAATAAACAGAATTTGTTGGTTGAGATGTCCAAAACAAATAACTTTTCACCAAGGGTCTTCATTCATGCTATTTTCAACATTTTTTTGTTAAAATTTTAAAATTGGGATGGCATTAATTTTAAAATTGTTAATCTGGTGCTTGCCCATATCTTACCATAAATATATCCTTGGTCTTAATCTTTTCAAAAACATTTGGTTTGTTATCAACTAAGAGTTTTATATATTTTCAATGAAATCAGTAAACTTTCAAAATATATCTGTGGCTTAAGTGATAATCTATTCAACAATACTGAATAATGGCCCCAAGTTTGAAACTGAAAGAAAAAGTATCCAATAGAAGAGGAAATGGATAATGGATATTCTTTTGTTTTCCTAGACGTCATCATGAAAGGAAATCTTTGTTAATACAGTTATGGAAACTCCTTTAGGAAAGCAATAATATTATAGTATAAAAATTGCAAATAAAACCTCTTTTTATGATCTTTCTGTTAAATAGCCACTAATCTTAATGGGCATTATTTTGTAGGTCTAATTTTTAGTTCCACAGGTTTATTTGTTTAATATTCTTATTCAAAGGCCATACACTGACAAATTACTATTGTTCAACTAGAATTTCTGTCTACTTGGTGTTCAAAAGTGATCGTAAACATTTTTTCCAGCAGGAATCATTCATTTGCAAAGGAAACATCTGTGGCAAATATTATATGCTCTGGCATTATCGCCAGTAGTAGTCTACTGGGTTAGGGTAGGTTTTCGATGGGAGCTAAGCCCTACAACACTGCCATGACTAACATGAACAAAATGTCCTTAAACATTGTACCACATATATAATAGCTCATCTTTTAGCTCTGCATACTTTTTACATACTTTAAATCCATTCAAAAGCTTCTTCTTTATTTATTTGGTTAAATTGTGCACATACAGCAGGATTGCCAATTAATAGTGACACATATAACAACATGTAAGGACACAAACATACAAACATCAGCAAGACAAAAAATAAAGAGTATAGTAAAGTATATTATTTTCTCGTCTTACTTTTGAGACATATTCCCCTCCAGTATTCCCTGTCAGTATCCCATTTCCTACCAGTATTTCCTCCATTCAAATTTCTTGCCTTCTTTAAATTTCTCTGAACCTACTGTATTCCTCTAATATTTCATGCCTAGCACTTCTTTGTTTGTTACCGTTGCTATCTATTCCTACTACTCTCCCCACCTGAATCAGAAAAACCTCTACACCAGTTGTCTTGCCTCAATGACTATTTCCAAGCTTTACAAAAGTACACTCCATGCTAATCTTCACTAGTATTTTAATACACCTCTTTTTTGACAGTAGTTATCTAAAAATTCCAGCACCTTGTAATTATTAATTTAGTAGTAATTAATTAATTATTTATTTAGCACCTAGTAAGGCTTAGCCTTAAAACTTGAAAGGAAAACTCAATGAGAGTAATGACTATATCCACGAGGTAGTATTATCTTCACCAAAGGCATTTAAGAGCTTAATGTTCCCTTCTGTATTATATCTTTTGAAATGCCCAAAAATGTGCTTAATGCGTGGATGAGTAGTTCTATTTGTGGAGTGTGGAATTTCGCATTTGCTTTATATCCCACATTTCCTCACATTGATGTACTTTCTGTCTACATGATTATTTTTCCTACTAATTATATTTATTTATAATGAAACAATCATAATTTATGTCTGTCACAGTTGGGTAATTTTCCTAGTTTTGAATGTATTCATCTTTTCAATTGCAATTATAATTCTTGAGACTTTTAATGAGTGGATGGGCTTTCAAGCAAGCCCTGTCCCTCTATGTTGAACGGCCATCCCTCCCAATGACCTTTTCATCTGAGGAACTGTAATTAGTCACTTAATACATATTGTAATGCATAAACTGAATGATCATTCTTCAGGCCTAAACATAAATGTCGAGCATTATGACAACCGTGTTGCTTATTCAGTGCACTTATCCTCATTAGGGTAACAAAAAATTTTCATGTCATTGATGCTTTATTCTTAATTTTGAATAAATTTTTAAATTGTGATACCTCAAGTATGGAAAAAGTAATGTGCTGGGCACATAAAATTTTCTGTATTTGTTTTTCAGCCCAATTTTCCAAACAGTGTCCTGACTCCTGGTGCGACTTACACTCACAATGTTTTATACCGCTTCTCCACTAAGTGCTAGGAGATTTTAATGGAGGAGTTGTGTGATTTTTGAAATTTTTTGGATGTCAAATGGGTTGACAAAATTTAAGACTGATGTGTGTGAATACTATATATTGTGTACATTATCTAGAGGAATTGTAAACTGTTCTGGTGGATGGGTTTTCAAGCAAATACATGGAATAATTAATTACATAAATCTCATAATGGATTATTGATGAGAAGCCATATTTGCTTTGTATATTTTGTATTAGTGTAATGCACACCTGCTGTACATTTTCTATCTCTCATGACATGTCACACATGCAAGACTGATATTAATAACATTTGTTATTTGCTCTCTGTGTATATTTCATGCACTGTTGTTGGTGCCTTTTATGCTGAAATGCATAAAATGGCCTGTTTGAATATTGATGTTTTTACAAAACTTTATATTGGTGCTTTAAAGCAAGTCACTGTTGAATTGGTTATTTCCTAATGTTGTTAATACTTCATCTATGATGCATTTTAAAAATGTTTTCAATTTGCAAGAGAAAATAACTTGCAATTATTTTGGAGGTATCTTCAATGAATGTACATTTTTTTTACCTTTAACATCACAAATTGGTAAATGCAGTTTCACACACACATGTTATGTTTCCAATATTTCCATTTTATATCATATAAATTTTTGTGATATATATCATTTATTCTCAAGTATAGGTTAAATTCATTAGTTAGTGGTGGTTCTTCACCTTTCTGAAATATCTTCTTTCTCTATTATTTCCATATATCGCAACAGTATTTTTTAGGTGTTCAATTGATCAATTCTGGTTCTTAACTATTGCCATGTTTGAAACTAAGTTTATGTTCTAAGAAAAAGTTAAAATGAAATACAAAATGCAGGTTAGGCCAGAAAAAAATATAAAAGCAATTTGTGGAAAAAAATAAAACACTGTGTGTACAAGCACTTCTGAAGTGTAAAATTTAATTTTTGCACTGGTGTCATTTTCCTTTCTTTTTTGTAAGGAAGTCGAGGTACTCATTGTAAATCTTAAACAACTCTTGATTAATTTTAACTATAAACTTATTCCCTGCTAGCAGCACTAGCTGCAATTTTGGGGAAAATTTGCAGTAGTGTTACACCATTTGGAACTTATTTTTCAAGGTGTAAATTTGTTATGAATGTTTATTGGGCCTTCAACATCATAGAGATTTCCATTTTCTCTCCATTTGTGGTAATTAAATTCATTCCCATAATAACTATAGTAGATTGACCAAATGAACAGACTGGCCCCTTCACCCTTCTAGCTATGATGATGTTTTATTTCATAGTATGTTAAGCCTACTCCTGTAAAAAAAAACAAGTTTTATATTAATAGAGTATTTAATTTCTCAAAATTCATACATGCTGTGAATTAGTGAGTTGGCTATGGTATGATGTTAAATGCTATTGATTAAGTGTTCCTGTATTATCAATTACATTTTTCCATGAGATATACATTCTATATCATGCTCGAACTCAAATATGCACATCATGCTTTAATGAGGATCTTAAGCCATGGATGTAAATCTCTTATTAGCAAATGGTATGGATTGGAAATTCATCTTTCAAAAAAATTAGAAATATTTTTACTTTATTATTACTTCTGGTTCGTCCTATCTTTAAATCACAAGCCTTTCAAAATGTTGGTAGTTCTCTAGAATGTTGTTAACTATTGCTCAATCTTGAAAGTTGTTGAAATCTGCTGTGATAATCCTGTTCATTGAGTTGATGATCATTAGGCCAACCAGTTCACAGGTAGTTTTCTGGATCTTACCTTGCGTGAGAAAGTACATGAGTACTTTTGATAGTACGTGTGTATGTACGAAAGTATGTACGTGTATGTGAGGTTCTTATTTTGTATTAGTTATTAATTTCTACCGAGCGGTGTATTTTTAATGGAATATTAGACTATGGCATTTATTGCAAGGCACGTACTATTCACTGTCATGTGTTATATACTTTGGTCCATAGTCAGTAGTCCTATGAGTCATCTACAAAGGCTGGCACTGTGGTTTTTGTGTTGCTTTCACGTTGTTCCATTGTTTTGCTGGACATGGGTTTCTTTGATGATGTGGAGGAGGCCTGAGGATGTTAGTGAAACCATTGCCCAGCAAAATGGAACTAAGTGAGAAAAACCCAAGAAATCTATGGTGTCACCTGTACATATTCTGAAAAGCCTTCATAGTGATCCATGAAGGCTGCCTGCTACATCAGCAGATTAAAAGCCTTTTACTGAAAGCTCGGAGAAGCTGCTCTTATTACCGTTAATATGAGTATTCCCTCATGGTGTTTGCTTGCACTTAGCAGTCAGTCCACCCACATCAAGTGTTAATAATACTTTTCAATTGAAGTTTTAAAGTGAAAGCTTTTACTTGAGAATATATTGATTTTTTTTGGATGTGTGCATACAAAAATACATTATTTTGGTTTATGTGGCATACTAGTTAGTGGTTTTCACTGTTACAGTGTGGTTATGGCTGAAGACATTTGGTTAGGTCTTCAGGTTACTTAAAATGTTGAGAATGTGTGGTTTTAATTAATGGTTGTGTGCTATAAGTATAAGAATCTTGATTCAGTTGATCTCTGTAGTCATGACATTGAAATTGATCTCATTTATTCTTAAAGACATAAAAATCAGGATAATGGGATTGCATGAAGTATTTCTATGTCCTGTGCCTTCACGCATCAATATTCAAGTATTATTTTTAGTAGCCTTAGAAAATGAATCGTAAACATTGCTAAATTCACTCTCGTAACTCTTCTGACACAGGCAATGCAAGTGCATGTCCCTCATTTTTGCATGTTCAATCAATTAAGAGTTCAATTAAATAAGAAAATTTATTTCCATGTAATGCCATCTTTAGCTGTTTGCTGCTGCATGCTCTTGGTACCCCCTCTCCGGCTATAACCATTCTCCTTTCTCCCTTCAAATCAATATTTTCTCTTTTGAATTTCTTTTATTTCCATTCATCTTCCTCTCCATGATTTCTATAAATCGTACCTTCCAAAAGAGCTCTCTGCAGACGATCACTTCCATGAACATGTGTACTTTCTTTTCTGGTCTCATGCTCTGCATAGCCTTTTTTCTCTTTTATTCCATACAATGGGTTTGCAAATATGGTCCTTATGGCTTTCCAATTCAAAGTAGAAAAAAAATCCCTTTGAGTTTGACAATTGATGCTAAGAATTGATATTAATTTTTGGTACAATAGTTTAAGTGGTGAATTTTGAATGGATATCACTGTAGTAATAACATGTGCACTCATTGCCTTTCATCAGGTGGCCAGTTTATTCCAGGGATAGTTGTTTTCATTGGACAAAAACTTTTACCGATATTTTGTTGATTTTTCTCTGATGAGGTACAATTTTGATCTAAATAATAATGAAATGTCAATCAGTCAGATGAAATGGGTTTTCATCATCGGGAAAACGTTTTCAGATACATGAAATTTTCGACATTCATGTATAAAAACATTTAATTGGCATTCTTAGTGTAGTCATAAAAACTTGTGAAGTATACTCTCTGACTGTAAACTGTAAAAGGTGGGCTGATTGTTTCTGTCATTTCATATGCATACATTGAAAATGTTTTGCAAGTATTTGAATGCTGTGATCTTTTGCAAGTTTCTTGGCAGTAGTTCTATCATCTGTCTGAGAACTTTGTTTCTTTCCTATTGTATATTTGTATATGCTCTTCATATTTTTTTTTCATTATTTTTTCACAATACTTAAAGAAATAGCAAATTGGTGATATCCTTTTAGGTAATTCTATTCCCATTAATTCAAGCTTGATGGGCACCTTTTTGCTTTGTCCAAGATGGATGAAACTATCTAATTTCAATGATTGATTTTTACTTTTCTCCCACTTTAATGTAGCAAATATTTAATTGCAAAGAAATTGTAAATGGAATCATTTTTTAGTTGTAATGAATTAAGAAGTATGGGAAGAAGTATCTCTTCTTTGTCATTTTAGATTTGGTTTTCTTTTCAAATTGGGAAGGCGTGCAATGATAGATTTGTTTTTAGTACAGTATCTCCTGTAGACTGATTTATTTATACCAACGGATGAAAGTGTGTTGTATGTGCATCAGAAATATTATATGTAGTTTTCATAAAATATTTCTTTTAAAAATGTGTACCTATCGATTATACATCCTTACTGAATTACCTTAATGCTTTGCTGTGGTTTCTGATGGTTGTGATTTTAATTGGTGAAAATACTTCCATGCATACATAACTCAAATTGTTGTTATGTTGAACTTAGGCATTGGAGTGTGAGTTGGAAAAAAACTCAAATTTGTTGCATGATACATTCTAGAGATATTTTCAGGAGTGTATCATTTAACTATTTGCACTTTTAAATAGGAACCTACTCATTTGACTGATTTTTATGTGGGTAAATCTAAAATGAAAAAGTTTTAATCAGACGTTGAAATGCTAGATTATTCTCTAAGGTAATAATCCAAGTTTTTGATATTTTTAGATTTAAAAGGTGCTAAGACTATTAAATGTAAAATTCTTCCAAAATTAAAAAAAATTGAGTTTGAGTTATTAATTGATAAGAAAATGGTCATTGCCTGTTCAAAATAGTTCAGTAGAGACTGAAGTCAAAATCCGAATAGTGAAGCCTTTACAGAGTTTTATTATTAATAAAAACGATTTTTTGTCCTTACAACTAGTTCTACATGACAACCATTATTTGATGATTTAACTGTGTTTTTTAAGTAGCAGCAGAATTGAATCGATTTTTTGATATCGCAATGGGTTTAGAGTATCAGTTCACTGATAGGAGGGCCTGAGTTCAATTCCAGGTAATGCCTATGAGGACCATCAGCTTCACCCAAGCTGTGTGGTTTTTTTTTGTATAAGACCTTCCTGGTAAACCGCAGGTAGAACAGGGAAAGGAACTGGCCCCATTACCCTGATGTTTGCGTCTCACACACCATTTTGGGCTAGGTAATAGACAAGCAAGCTCTACCTGCATCTCCCAAACCAATCTATTGGTCGAGAACCGTGGTTTTTGCTAAATTGAACTGAAATATATTGATATATAGCTTGTTATTAAAAGCAATACTTATGGTGAAACCTTTATAAGGAGAAACCATATTCTTTCATAAAGGTAGGCTCTTTACAGAAAAAAGATTTATTGTTCTCAGTTAGTCTAATTTAATAATTACCTTCATTCTTCATAGTGAGTGTTTATGTTGCTTCATCTGACATTTAAATGATCATGCCCATGTGGATCATTCTAGAACGGAAATGCTGTGGCCAATAAGAGACTGTGCTTTTGTGGATAATTTGTTGGGCACTATAATTGTGCAACTAGATCCTATACTCTAATCTAGATCCTAGATTACTGTATTGCTTCTAGTAGCTATGAGCTTGTAGATGCAACTGTCTGGCATGATGCCAGAGCATGAGGTGTTTGATAAATTGCTATAATAAACAAAGAGTTTACTTGTAGCTTTATGCTGGAAAAAGTTTTACATTTTTAACCTAGAAATTTCAGTCCTATCTGTAAGATATCTTGACTCTTATACATATAATATTCTAGTGGTATACTTTTCAAAATAGTTTTTGGAGTGGTTCAGTCGAAAGATTGTGTGTAGAGTTGCACCTGAGGGCAATGTTTTGATGTTTGGGCAATATTCAATATTTTGCAGGCAGTTTATGAATTAATCATGCAATTCACAATGTTCCCATGTTGTTTTCAAAAGGTTACAAATAATAGTACCCTTAAGATGTTAGATGATTTTATGAGTATTGCAATGTGGATTGAGTTTTCATTTTATCATGTCTTAAATCATTTCTCCTTTAAGTCAAAATTCAACTAAAAATTCTTTGTGCCCCATTGTAAGCACCAATTTAATTCATAGGGACATGTAAGATAGAAGCCAAGTCTTACATTCTTATTCATAAATAGCCACGCTTGATCTTCTGAGGAATGATAGTACTTGTTTGTTCTGTAGTTGCGTCTTCATTGCTATCTGTGTTGACATATTAGAACTATTCAACAAGCTGGGAGTTGGAGTTGAATGTTGGAGTCTTTAACCAAAAATTAATTCCAGTTTTCCGTTTCACTAATATCTATTAAGTTGACTTCACACCAGTACATAGGCAACAAATTTCTTACTCTACCATAAATACTGAAATCTGTTCTTTAGGCTGACTCATTATGCCTTCATTTTGATATTTGTGACCACAGGGCCCAACAGTCCCAGTGTTTCTTTCAGTCGCGCATGGGCTGATTATTAGCTCCTGCCTCCATATAAAACTTGAGTGATCATACCAACTATTCCTCCTAATTCCTGTTATATTCTACGTAGAATTTTTATTTCTATTTCTCACAACAAATTTTAATGTGGCAGATTTATTTCTCACTTCATGGTGAAGTGTGGAATCAAGTTAGGTTAGACGTAGAAATTTAGAAGAAAATATAATGGCCACTGCCTCAAAAATGCCTGCTTTTTAATTTCAAAGGGTAATTCATAAGAGATTTGACAGAAGTGTTTGCTATGTACTGATATTATGTAGGCAAATGCTTTAATTTGATTAACACTAAATCAGAAAATTATATTTTAGGATTCTAAGATTTTATTATTGCACATTTAACTTGATTGTAATTATGAAAAATAAGTACCCAATGAAAAGAGTTCATAATTTTTTATCTCGTAAGTCAGTGTACATGTTTTCTTCAATTGGTACTTGAGGGTGTACAATAAAAATTGTTTTACAGCTTGGATAAAACCTGTTTTGTACAATAGTGCCTTTTATAATGGTAATATTTGTTACTTTTTACATTGTGCTATCACAATTATATTAAAAATTAGGGGAGTAAAAAGGACACTTAAACCAAAGAATATCAAGAGGAAATGTGGTAGATTCACAATGTGAAGGAATTGGTCTTCTAATTAAGTTATCAGTTTGAACAAATGTCAGGGATTTTTGTAAGTTGTTCATAGATTGTCAAACATATAGGTTGTCCAAAATTGTGAACCTTGGATGCTACTTGGAGTTGGTCTTGTAAATATTAGTATTCAATGGAAAATACAAATATTCTTGCTTCATGATGTTTTGTGATGTATATGGTGAAGTCCGGCTGGTCCTTACCACTCCCTTAAATCTTACATGGTTCTAAGAACCTAGGTTTTTTCTCTTTCACAAGTCAATTCTCTTTTGGAGCACACCATAAAATTGTTCTTACAACCAAGTAATCCAAAAATAAAGCGTTATTCTATATCATATAGTTACAAAGATAGCTTACTAGAATATTTTTTTAATTGTATCTATTTACAATATGGCCTCTCGCTACTCTTTAGATGGAAGCCTTGTAGCCATCTTTGTTCATGGGCATCTTTTAGTCTTGGGTCCTCTGCCACGTGAAGGCTACGAGGGTTGCCTTGTATATTTCTATGGAAAGCCTAGTTTTAGGTAGCGTGCTTCTTAGGATACCTACCTAATTATTATATTGGTGAGATATGTGGCTGAATCAATTCTCCTGTGCCTGTAAAGAAGTACAATCGTATATCTTGTCTGCATATTGAAAACTTATGCACAACCTATAAACAGTGGTAAATTTTTATACCTTTACCATGGTAATGTCTGTTAAACCAGTAAAAAATTAAATTTGTAGTAGTTCATAGTATTTGTGAATCCATTGGTAAAGTCTTTGAAACAGTCAGGCTTGTTTTGAGTGGTTATATAGCGTGTGTTTAGTTTGTGCTGTAGCAGTGAATTGAAAACATAATATCATTGGATGAGTCACAAACGTTTATGTTTGAGGTACTCACTACAAACCTTAATTCTAGTAGTTGCATCATCGTATTCAATTGTGTATATGAAAATGCTTTCACTTGATCCTAAATTCATAAATTTGACCTAAAGTGATGTGTATATTCCATGAGTCAATTTCCTACAATTTTATACTATGGTCGCTATGCACTAAAATGATTAAATTGCTCAATTTCATTGATGGGGTAATGACTCCATGCCTCGCTCAATTTTACTCCAATTCCAGAATATGCCCTTATACCACATATTACAGACTTTGCTACCACAAGAGAGTAAGGTTTGGGACTAGCTACTTTTTCTTGTTAAATCTTGGAAGTTAATCATATATCTCTACTCAATTTAATCAGTCGTTATTCTCAATTTCACTCAAATCGGTTAACCACATTTGCATTAGATAAATCCCAGATTAAATAGGAGAAAATATGATTATTGTTTATAGTTAAACTTGTATTTTGCAAATCAGACTTGTTGGTTTGACAATGTGAGCATGCAAAGTAGATTTGCATGATAAATAATGTTTAGTTTTTGTGAATTATTACTACATCTGTATATGAAAAGGGAAATTGTCACTCCAATTCTTATTATATTAGGTATACAGTAGCTTCTTTATCTGCATACATTGTCAGTTCAATAGTGCTTGTAACTAATTGATAATGGTTTCACCACTTTAGCATGCCCAATATCTCCATGCCTGCTCTTACTTAATCAAAGGAGGTGATGAGTATGATTTATAAACCATGTAATTAACTTCTCTAAATGGATTTGAAAATACTAGTAGCTCACACTCATGCCTCTCTCCTTTATGACATATGGAATAAATTGTTTATTAATGTTTTCATAAGAGAGAACTTTAAGGATGGTATTACGATAGTGCCTTTGAGCTAATTCATTTTGCAATAAGTTCAGAACAATGTATCTACAGAAATAATTACTCCTTTAAATTGTTCCATATGATCTCTTTTCACCCTTTTTTATCATTGCTTTTCATGCAATTGATGCTTGAATATGGTAATGTGATGTTTTCAACTCAATTTTTTTATATATGTAGAATATTGAATTTGTTAAAACAGAATTGGCAATATTTAAGGAATTTGATTCATTTTTCCATTCATTTATACCAGTATACACCATGAAACTCATATTAAATACTTTCCTCTCCCTTGAGTCATGCATTTGTCATTTTGGTGTTTTTTCATATGGAAGGTGTGCATATGAAATTATCTTTGCATGTTACTTGAATATATATGTTAAGACATGATTATTTAATATGGATAAACATTAATTGTTGGGAAGAATGAGGAATAACTGATGGTTGATAAATAATTATATACCTACGTCAAGACTGGTGTTAGTTGATTTTTTTGTTTGCTCTAGTTTGTGGTCATATTATTGCTTTTTTGTATTTTGGGTTTGCCATTTGTTCCAGAAGTTGTTCACTTCCTGTTATATTTTGGAAATGGGTTAAATTTTTATTTTGTTGACTCTTATTATTAAGTATTCCATAGATTATATTTTTTCAGTACTGATTAGGAGGTAAAGTATGAGACCAATGAAAGCATTTACTGTGGTTCTTGTTCAATGCTGTTCAATTGCTGATATCTTTGCCTATTCTAGAATTTTGGCTCACCAAAGAAATTGTGTGCCCATATCAATATTTCTTTTTATGAGAAATGATTTCTGTATTTAATTGGTTAACCGAGGTTATACTATGTTATCTTAAATAAAATTTACTCAAAATGTCAGAATTTTATTTTTCGTGCCTTCCCACCAGTAATATTTGTGAAATTTTGAAAGTACTACTTTTTCTGTCATCATTTGGTGCTCATTTACTCTCTACACCTGTTCAATTTATTGTACACTCACATACATGTATACAAGCTATTTTAACTTTCACATCTACCTCTTAATCTTGAACTATGAATTGCAAATATTTGGAATATTAAAAAAGTTAAATGGTCTTGTTAACAAGCCAAGGATAGACATTGAATGGTGAACCTGTTTATGTATCAAACCTACTTGTGATCATCATCTCCAACTATGTAGAGGTGAAACAATTCCAGTTCAGTGGCTTAAAGCTCAAGTCTGTAAAAGTTCATATTTTAAGATATGGAACAACATTTATACATCCACTGAAATTACATTGGTACAAGTGATGTACATCACAATTGTAAATAATATACATAGCTATACGCACATTCAAGTACAAAAACCCAAAACAAATAAGCAAACAGAGAGGCGATTATTGAGAGAAATCGTAAGGAGACAGGAAAGATGGATGAAGAGCAACTAAATTGTGGATGGGATTTTGAAGACTGTGGTAGAATGTTAGGCAAGTTAGGATGGGGAAGGAATGTGATAAGCAAGTTTGATGTAATGGAGGAAGTATGTGGAATTTAAGGGGGCTTATTTTCGTGTTAGGTATCTGTTTTTTTTAGGAGAAACAAGAAAATTCATTGTTGTGCCCATCCAAAACCTGCCTAAACCGATAGAATACCAATAATAGTACAGAAAAAATATGGCACATCCGCGATCCGAACTGGGACCTCTTTATTTGTCAGAAGCAGTATGAGTACACACTGTGTATTTGTAGTCATTATATATGTGTGGTTGCATATGCAAGCGTGTAGTTTACTATCCTTCCTAGGTTGAACAAAATTCCTTGATGAGACCAAAAATAGTAATGATTACGAGCGTGCAGATTATCCATTTACTATGAATTAATTATTTTAGGATTTTATTGCCACGTAGGAGTGATATAAAAGTCATTCCCGATGGGTCTCGAAGGTGGGTAGGCTCTACCCTCCTGAAACCAATTGTGGCATCAAAGTACTAACTTGAGCAGAGTATTGCGTAACGCTAAATTCATCTTAACAGAGTGAACGCAACCGGAAAGGTTGGGTTTTGCGTCGGCGATGTTAACTATCACCTGTACAGCGACTTCCATTAATTCGTCAAACATTTGATTTTTTGAGTCAACAGATAAGCTAACAAGAGCCTCCGTTTATTTCAATTAATGAAACGTGAAAACGGGAGCAAGGTTTGCCTTAATGACAGTTCCGATAAGGGATTAAAGAAGCGACGATTCTGGAAGCATTCAGTGAACTGACACATTTCGTAATAAAAATATTGAAATCTACCCACAATAGAGCCGAAATAAAAGTACGTAGGCAGGTGAATGTCTGGACAATGCCTACAAGATTCTTGACTAATCAACTGAAAGGTCATTCTCAATTATCTTTTTATGTCGAAAGTTCCTGTTGAAGCTTTTGCGTCAACGGCTTGTGAGCCGTAGCAATGGCAGAGCATTAGTCTCAACTTCCATGCGTGGGACCGATGAATAATAATCACATTTGACTACTTTTACGATAAGGAAAATCATTAATCCTAAATATAGTCTGTGACAACCCTCTGTCATAGAGGTATACATTTCTACAGCTTCTTCATTGCTTGGTAAACTATTTCCAATAAATTTTTTAGTCGCTCCCCTCTTAATATTGTTTTAAAAGTAGCTACATCTTTTGTGAAGTCGTTTCCGTAATAAAAACAGCTTTCTCAAATTAAGTGGAAATAATTCACTTAGTTCTCGTCAAACTGTTTGCTTTGGATATTTTGTGAAAAGTACTCGCGCAGCAAGGTAACATATCACTGCATATGGTTTTATGTACAGGTAAAGTACACTGTGTAAGATAATCTACCGGTTAAGGTAGGTTTATGGATGGACACAACTGCCAAATTAATATTTTACTACTTCAGACAAAACCCAAACCAGCAACCTACTCTACATCAGGTCTCTCTTCATCTCTGCGTACTTCTTTCCTCATACCGTCGTCCAACATCCCTATCCTGTTCCTGCCCTTTCCTCGTTTGTCTAACATTCTCCCCTCTATCACTTTCTTCAACATCCCACTGCCGCTCAAAACGCCTTTCATTCATTTTCCCTGCCTCCATAGGATTTCTCCCAACAAACCCCTCCTCGCCCACCATCCCTAGTACTTACTCGTTTGTTTTCCTTTCGGTCCATTTCACCTCCTCCATTCTTCTCCACACCCGCATTTCAAAAGCCTCCAATCTACGTCTATCCCCCTGCTTCAGTGACCACGTTTCCGCGCCGTACATAGCTACGCTCCATATCACAGTTTTTATGAGTCTTTTTTTAACATCCCTACTCAACGTCCCCCTCATCAACACCCTCCTTGCCTAGTGCAATTCTTCTCCTTACGCCCCTACTACTTTGACCGTATTGGTCCAAAACACTTCCGAGATATGTAAACTGTTCTACCTGGACAATTTTTTCCCCTCCTATTTTAATGATTAGCTTAGCCTTTTTCTTTCTGGAAAATCGCATAACCTTTGTTTCATTAAAATTGATTCTCATCCCATATCAATCGCACTGAATCTCCGATTCCCTCAGCAATGCTTGCAACCCCTTGGCTGACTGAGCAACGAATGCTTGGTCATCAGCAAACCTAACCGATTTTACGAATTCCTCTCCGACTTTCATTCCTACCTCCAGTCCTACCCATGCCTCTTTAATAATTTCCTCCACATATACGTTGAACAGCAACGGTGATAATGGGCAACCCTGACTTACACCTCTTCCTAACCCTGCCCATACGGACTCTCCGTTCCCCACTCGCACCTGAAAGCAGTCTGAAACATGTACAGGTTGCGGATCAGTCTCCTGTCCCTCCAATCCATTCCTATTTTCTGCAATACACGCATTAGTTTTTCCCAATTCACTCTATCAAACGCTTCGAAATTTACGAAGTCAACGAAATCAAATTTTCGAAATCTACGAAACAGGCAAATACGTCCTGATTGCATTCTATATTCCTCTCGATTAGTGATCTCATTACTGCAATGGCATCACGCGTACCTCTCCCCTTCCTAAAACCAAACTGATCATCCCCTAAGTACTCATTTGCCTTACTCTCTATCCTTATATTGATGATCCTGAGAATAACTTTAGCTGCGTGGGATATCATACTTATTGTTCTGTAATCTTCACATGATTTAGCCTTTACCTTTTTCGGAATAAGAACGAACACTGATCTCACGAAATCTTCCGGCCAATTCCTTTCTCATAGATACTACGAATCAGTCCATAAAGTCTTTTCCCCACATTTTCCTAAACATTTCAACAGTTCCACAGGAATTTTGTCTACCCCCACGGCCTTATTTGGTTTCATCTCCCTTAATGCCCTTTCTATTTCATCGTCGAGTATACCTGGATCTAAGCTATCTTCTTCTACGTCATGTTCCTTTTCCATGTAAACAAAAAATGTCCGATACCGTAAACTTGATTGATTGGGAAAAGAAACATTTCCCATTCTCAATATCATTTCAATGGCCACAGCCAATTCTGCCCCATAATCAAGTCTCTCAAATCTAAAGATTGATTTAACTTAAAATCAGACAAAGGCAACTGCTGTGTAATTCTGGACAAGGATGTTTACTATCATAAAATGACCCAACTTGTTAAAATTCAAGTTTACAAGCCTAATTCCATCTTCGGCTCAAGGGCGTTGACTTAAAAGCTTCAACAGTAGAACACCAAATAAAAAGGAGATAATTGAGATCAACCTTTCGTTTGATAAGTGTGGATCTTGTAGCTAAAGACATCCAACTTCCTACGTACTTTCATTCGGTGATGCTGTAAAAATATTAATTTTTTTAGCAGCTCAGCTAGTTCATTGGATCCTTCATAGCGATGACGATTCTTTAATGCCATTTCGTGACACTTATAAAGGCGAAACTTGATCCCATTTTCACGTTTCCGCCATTGAAGGAAGGCTCTCATTGACATATCTGTTCACGCAATCAATCAAATGATGACGAATCTGAAGGAGTCGCTGCATCAATCCGTAGGGATATCCTACAGGTATCCTGTACTACAGCAGAACCAAAGCCCGTACTTTTCCGGGCGATTTTACTCTTTTACTTATGGTAAGATGATTTTTAAGTATGTAACACTGAAAGTGGTACCTCGACGCCCCGATTGCCTTCAGTCGGGCACGAAGGTTATCCACTCTTTAAACTCATTTGGAAGGAGTCCTTTGTAATAATTTCACAATAGTGAAACCCTTAATGCATAATTAATTCATGGTACATCGCTGACAAAGACAACATATTTATAATGAAAAAAGAAAATATTTTCTCCCCTAGGTTGATTGGACAGAGTTATTCTGTTCCCTTATCGCTCGTGGGAAAAATGACGTCTTAAATCTATCTGCCCTGTACTTAATCTCTAATTTTATTTACATGATCTGACCTACCGTAGTACGATGGAGCTAAAAATACATTTTCATCATCATTGATAAAGAGATCCTCCAATTAATGCAAGATTTAATCTGTAATTGAACCTTGGGTCCTTGTGAGATTTTCAACCTAGTTCCTCCAATAATCTTGATACGCTCCTCAATCATGACAGGGTTATACAAACCTAACACCTTTACGCTCCGCGTGATCTAATTCGGAAATCGCTCCAATTTCATGAGGATCCCATATCCTAGAAGCATATAATAAACGAAGCCTACCTAGTGAAAGACAGTCGATTGTATGAACTTTCATCGCCATGGAAGGCGGGCAAGAAGAATTTTTGAAATACCTAAGACATCTTACTAGGATTTTTGAGAAAAATGAGATTTTTTTAGTTGTTTTGATTGTTGAAAATATTGATCTGGAATCACTGACTTGATTCTGTTCGGTTCTATATCTATGTATGCATTATCTTCTGTCTTTATGTACCGTTTGTAGAATATTACTTATGCGGAAGATGGCCCCGTTCCAAATCACGATTCTCTTCGAGGCCCAAGTCTTGAAATCTCTATTGAAGATAGTAGAGAAGACGAGACTGATTTTTCTGCTTCCGAATCCGAGAGTTACAAACTCCGACGGGAAACTCTCCTGCAACGCCCAAGTGAGGGAGTTCTAGAGCCGTTGTTCAACATGTACGATCGAAGCAATCCTCCTTGTGATGTCCCGACCAGTAGTAAAGAATGAAGTAGTAAGATGGTAATGAAGTTAAAGTATCAACCAAACGTTTAATTGGAGGGAAAGTATGGAATTACCACAGATATGTGTGGGCCGTTTTATAAGTCCTTAGAAAAATATAAAACAATTATTTTGGGTAGATTTTTTTATTTTTCAATCTCGATGCACTTTTCCCGCCGTGTTTCCAATACCTCGCATAATACTCTTCATTTATCGTTTGTCCTTTTGCAAGTATTCGACATCGATTATTCCGCGAGCATCCCCAAAAATGGTGGGCATCACCATCTCGGTCGATTTGACCATCTTCGACTCCAAACCATATCGTGGATTTTGTCAATCATTTCGGAGGAAGTCCCATTGGATGTCCGGACATCATTTGTAGATGTACGTCCACGTTTAAACTCATATACTCAATTGCCATCAGTGGCAAACACAGGCACTTCATCCACCTCGATTTTGATTTCTTTTGGTGTGAAGAATTTTAAATAATGTTTATTTACCGCACAAAACTTACATTTGTGTACAAACAAAAGTGTGTTGATTCAATCGACCGCAAAAATGAAGTCACGTGATGGATATTGCTGAAAACAAAACAGCAGTCTAGTGAGAGACGAGGCTTACTAACAGCATACATTTTCCGACACCACAGGCAGTCACCCTCTTCTCTACCATATTTCGGCTACCAGATCATACTGGGAAACAATAGAAGCCTCAAGGAAAGGAACTCAACCCCATTACCTTGAAACATGAATTTCATACGCTGCTGGCCTTAGTAATAGGTGATCTCCACTTTTGCCTATCAAAGCAACCTTCGGGTTGATTACTGTTGGTACTATATATTTATGCGCGAGTATTTATGTGCACATATATGCATATGTATATACATGCGCATTACGTATGTATGTGTGAGTATATATAAATATATATGCGTGTGTGTATATGCCGTGCTCTTGTTCTTTTGTGTTTATGCTTGGGCTCTTTTTAAGTTTTGAGGACTAAATGTTAGGGTGTTATCACCTCACCCGAGCTATTGAGCATTATCGTATGTGATTCGATTATCATTCCCCTTGAACTACCTAATTTTGGGAGACACCTGTTCGCCGCGGTCAAAATATTTTTCACGTTGGCGTTTTCGTGTGGCCTTATCGGCCGGTTGAGTAATATAGCTTTACAGTTATTTTGCATGGGCATCACACCTCTAAGTTTCGTTGATTTTCAGGTACATTCCTACCCTTAAGGTGCTAAATCCAGGTTGGAACTGAAAATCACCGTGTGGGGTGTTGGCTGAAAACGAAGTGGTTGAGAAATGGATGGGAAGTGGTCCCGTTTTTGTTAAAAACAATCTCGAAATTGCAAAAAGTACCTTCATCAGATATTCAAGTGTATTTCTCTTCTCCACTGTTTAGCAATGTTGATAAAATGTACATGAAATAGAGAAAAAAATGCTTATATAATGCTCATAAAGTGAAGACTGAAGCTCTGTTGTAGGATTTTTATGAATATAATATTTTTATGAATATAATATTTTTATGAATACCAAATCAATGCGTATTTTATGCACGAAAGCGCTGCTTGGTGAGAGTGTCGGAATGTCAACCAACGAATAGCAGCAAATACGAATGTAGATTTTATTGATCTAGAACTAGGTGTTCATAAGAAATCCCGTGACAAATATGTACCTCCATGTACAAGTCTATATTATGTACATTACCTATACAAAACTATTATGCATTCAGTCTCCTCGCATATTTACCAAATGGCGTTGGAGTGGAATAGAGTCCTTCGATATTTCCAATTAGAGTCTAAAGTCAATTCGAATTTTAGCTAGCTTTGTTTATTTTACTCCAACTTCGATGTCCAGTACGGCGGTACCCCCACATCATTCCTTTGCTATTATAGCATACATGCACATTTCTGTAGTCCTTAGATCTTTATGATTCGACGGAAACATCCTGCATTTTAATTACCTGAAAATTCATTGCTACTATTTCGTCACTGTCCTGTTGGATTTGTAAACATTCAAACAATAAATTCACAGTGAAATGATTTGAACGTATCTCATGTCTGAGGATTCGGGTGGAAATGTCTCGTCCTCATGTGTATAACTTAACTACACAACGTGTTAATGGTACAATTTTCTGGTACTGAGTTTTCATCAAACTAAGGCTGAATTTTCAATTCTGGTGTGACCTTAAAATTTG
Source organism: Hetaerina titia (assembly GCA_037158775.1). Taxonomy (NCBI): domain Eukaryota; kingdom Metazoa; phylum Arthropoda; class Insecta; order Odonata; family Calopterygidae; genus Hetaerina; species Hetaerina titia. The sequence goes on along the minus strand of CM073770.1, from coordinate 121,048,330 downwards.
AAGGCATCTGCACTGAGGATCTCGTTTTTCTCGGATAATTTTAACTTAAGCGTCGAATCTAGCTAATGACGAGCTCTATATGCATAGAGCTCATTTTTCTCATTACGCAAACACAAACATTGATAATGTTGGATTTGTTACCATTTGGAAATACATATGTTCCCGGACCAGTAATGACTAGGCTAAAAATGTGGAAATGCAGGGGAGTTAGGTTTGGGTCAATCTCAAACGTACCTTAAACGCTAGGTTATCAAATTATATCATACGTAAACAACCAATTTCTTATGAACACGCTATATTCTGTGGAAGTAATGACTTCTCTGCTGCTGAAACTGGAATTTTCCTTCGCTAAAGTGAGAATTGTCGTGGCTTGAATAGCAACTCGTTAGAACAGGTGAAAAAATAATCAAAACTTAACAGCATAAACCAAGAAATTCTAATTTTCTTAGGAACCCTTTCCTGGGGCTCCCTGCAGGGTTAACCGGCAGAAAGTGTGTTCTTCGACACTTCACTCGAAAATGGAGTTTAACGTTCCAGAAAAGCTTGCGTAGCGCTGTAAACACTATGGATGAGAAGCTCAAGTGTCTTCTTCAATAAATTTAGTGTGTGCCAGTTCGAGGGATCGGCTTTCGGTGGTTTTTGTTTTTTATTGTAATTTATGACATGTTTTGTGCATTTTGGGAGACCGAAAAGTAAAATAAAATTAGTATTTACTATAATTCTTAAGTTATAAATCGGCAGTTATCGTTTGAGTAGAAGGATAGATACATCCAGCTCATGGTATTTATTTCGAGAGAAGTGACAATTTAAAAATGTTTGAGAACTGGCGGGCTACAGCGGTGTTCTAGTTACAGGTATCTACTGCGTATCGAAAAAGATTTATTGATTACCTTTAATGACTTTCAGGATAAAGATTCAGTTTCTCATATAAATCTCTTGGAATTTTTCTTTAATTGTTCGAAATCTCATGTAAAAGGGAAGGGACATAATGGATCACTTCATATTTTCTTCAGGAGACTGGCAAATAGCGACCTCATCCCGTTTTCTTCTCTTGGATTAATCTGGAATCCAGGCGACCCCGATGAAAATCGACAAAATAAAGGTTGTGGTCAACTGTCGACAGTTGATATTGAGTTCATTGATTTTTAAATTCGTAATTTCATTGTTTTCATGGACGGTTTGAGACAACGCTTATCTTCGTGGCCCCTTTTTTAGATAATGTGCATCTGCCTCCCACCGGTCCAAGCAAATCCTTCATACCAGTATTAGATTCTCCTATTATTGATGAAGAGTTGACCTGGCTAACGGTAATTTCATAGATGTAATCTGTAATGTTTTAATGAAAACAAAAAATACCGGGACCGTAAACTTGAATAGCACTAAGTAATAAAATAAATAAAATAATAATAATAAATAATTTATTATCATTTTATTTATTTATTTATTTTATTACTTTGTGCCATTCAAGTTTACGGTCCCGGTATGTTTGTTTACATTGATTCACGACCGTAGCTACGTTCCTTGTATTTTTAAATTGTAACGTTTTATGCGACCCGTTCTGTTGTAGGTCCTGTAATCTTATTTTTATTTATTTGATTTGACTTATAACCGATGAGGATTATTTCACGTTTTAAGCACCCTTACCAAGGGATCATGTGTTTGAATTTAGCGGTAATAAAGCAGTCAATTCATTTCTGCTCCTAAAAAGTTTTAATACCAGCGACTCTTGTGGACTGAACAATCATAGGGTTGTCCAAGCCTTCCAAATATTTTTCACTGTAATCTTCGAGTATTTAGTTTCAATTGAGTATGATACTTGGAAATATCATGGTGCTTTTTCAGAGCTTAATATTTAGAAATTTGATCGAAAAAAACATTGCAGTCTATTAAAAGGGAGAGGTCTTGTCAGACACGAATGGTGCATTAATCATTTCTTAGACGTGATTATTTTTATGAGAGGAGTAAATGGTGTGGTACTGGAAAACTGCAGAATCCTCATGGACTTTTCAATTTTCCACAAATATGGATTGTATCTAGGTGCCATTCTCTGTAAAATACTTAAGGTTGAATTAATATTATTCATTTTTGTTCATAAAAATTAATGCATTGTGTGCATAGTTCCTATTTTCGATAAAATTAATGTTATTCAGGGAGTGAATGCTTCTTATTTATACAGTGAATACCTGTCATTGTGTGTTCAAGTTATCGATTCCATATCATCATCTTCGTCCAAATTTAGGTGATCGGACTGCTCTGATTAAGTGTCCGAGGTGGGCTACTTATTTTTTCTTTAGAATGGAAACCATTCGGCCGTACATGGTCCATTATGAAAGCAATGCGCATGTGACGCGACTATTCATGGCAATACGGCATGGCATGGCACGGATATATGTATATAAATCTATAGAAATATATTTTTTTATGTTTATGTATCCTAACTAATCTTCTGAGGAAGATGGAGCTCAATTCCGTCGAAATTATCAAGAAGTGACTGTTCCTTTTATGTATTCTCATATTGTGTGTTGCTGTCAACGTTATATTTTCATTTATCAAAGTTTATATAAATATAGAAATATATATTCATCCATTCACACAGAGAAATAGGTATCCGGAAAGGGGATAGGAAAACACATAAAAGACGAACACAATAAGCGTAATCGGTAGCGCATCCGCCCGGCAAGTGGAAGGTCTGGTGTTCAACTCCCGGTCAAGGAAATATTTTTACATTTATGATCTGCTCAAATCCGCCTTCCCCACCTCTCTTGTGTTCGTCTTTTATGTGTTTTCTTATCCCCTTCCCTAATGTCTATTTCTATGTGTGAATGAATATTTGTTCACCGTATGGCGGGATTTCATATTTGAATGTGTGCATTTATATATATATATATATATATATATATAACATTTGGACGGCACAATAGAACACAGAATAAAACAGATAACACGTAAAAGGACACTCACACTGTAGATGATTTAAGCTTTCGGCCTACTCCGAGGCCTTCTTCAGGTCAGACCTTCAGTAAGTCTTGAGTCTGACCTGAAGAAGGCCTCGGAGTAGGCCGAAAGTTTAAATCATCTACAGTGTGAGTGTCCTTTTACGTGTTATCTGTTTTATTCTGTGTTCTATTGTACCGTCCAAAAGTTATATTGCTCTCGTGAGTACTTCCGCATCATCGATATATATATATATATATATATATATATATAATGTAAATTCACTGATAGTCATAACAAACACAGAAACCAAAACACGCGTTTGGACCACCGAAAATTCGAGAACCAGTGAGTTTTTCCTTTTTTGTGTTTTGGTTTCTGTGTTTGTTATGACTATCAGTGAATTTACATTACACGTTTGTGGGTTTTCCAAAAAAGTGTATATATATATATATATTATTATTATTATTATTAGGTAATCTACCGGTTAAGGTAGGTTTTTGGATGGACACAACTATCAAATAAACATTTTGTGACTCCCCACCTAGCAAACTAATCTATATGAGGTCCCTCTTCATCTCGGTGTACTTCTTTCCTCCCTTCATCCCGTCCAACATCCCTATCCTGTTCTTACCCTTACCTCGCTTGCCCAACATTCTCCCCTCTATTACCCTCTTAAACATTCCACTACCGCTCAATACGCCTTTCATCCATTTTTTCTGCCTCCATAGGATTTCTCTCAACAAACCCCTCTCCTCCCCCACCATTTCTAGTACTTCCTCATTTGTTTTCCTTTCGGTCCATTTCACCTTCTCCATTCTTCTCCACACCCACATTTCAAAAGCCTCCAATCTACGTCTATCCTCCTGCTTCAGCGACCACGTTTCCGCGCCGTACATAGCTACGCTCCATATCAGAGTTTTTACGAGTCTTGTCTTAACATCCCTACTCAACGTCCCCGTCATCAACTCCCTCCTCCTTGAGAAAGCCTCCTTGCCTAGCGCAATTCTTCTCCTTACGTCCCTACCACTTTGACCGTATTGGTCCAAAACACTTCCGAAATATGTAAACTGTTCTACCTGCTCTATTTTTTCCCCACCTATTTTAATATTTAGCTTAGCCTTTTTCTTTCTGGAAAATCGCATAACCTTTGTTTTATTAAAATTGATTCTCATCCCATATCAATCGCACTGAATCTCCGATTCCCTCAGCAATGCTTGCAACCCCTTGGCTGACTGAGCAACGAATGCTTGGTCATCAGCAAACCTAACCGATTTTACGAATTCCTCTCCGACTTTCATTCCTACCTCCAGTTCTTCCCATGCCTCTTTAATCATTTCCTCTACATATACGTTGAACAGTACCAGTGACAATGGGCAACCCTGCCTTACACCTCTTCCTAACACTGCCCATTCGGACTCTCCGTTCCCAACTCGCACCTGAGCAGTCTGAGACATGTACAGGTTGCGGATCAGTCTCCTGTCCCTCCAATCCATTCCTATTTTCTGCAATACACGCATTAATTTTTCCCAATTCACTCTATCAAACGCTTTTTCGAAATCTACAAAACAGGCAAAAACGTCCTGGTTGTATTCTATATTCCTCTCAATTAGTGATCTCATAACTGCAATGGCATCACGCGTACCTCTTCCTTTCCTAAACCCAAACTGATCATCCCCTAAGTAATCATTTGCCTTACTCTCAATCCTTTTGTTGATGATCCTGAGAATAACTTTAGCTGCGTGGGATATCAAACTTATTGTTCTGTAATCCTCACATGACGAAGCCTTTGCCTTTTTTGGAATAGGAACTAACACCGATCTCACAAAATCTTCCGGCCGGATTCCTTCCTCATAAATACTACGAATCAGTCCATATATGGCCTTCTTCCCACCTTTCCCTAACCATTTCAACATTTCTACAGGAATATTGTCCACCCCCACAGCCTCATTTGCTTTCATCTCCTTTAATGCCCTTTCTATTTCATCGTCGAGTATGCCTGGACCTAAGCTATCTTCTTCTACGTCATGTTCCCTTTCTATGTCTAACCTTGTCGGCCTAAGTTCTTTACCATACAGTGTTTCTATATATTCCTTCCATCTCTCTTGGATTTTTCCTGGTTCAACTATTATCTTACCCCATTTATCTTTAACTGTTAGCACAGATCTTGCCTTCTTACTTCCCGATAATAACTTAACCTTGCTGTATAGAGCACCAATTTCACCCTTCTTCTGTAAACTTTCCATATCCTCGCATTGCGTTTTCCACCATTCTTCTTTTGCTTTATTTGTGGCCCTTCTCAATTTATTGTTTAACTCTTTGTACTTCATTTTGCCTAACTCTGTGTTTGCATTTTTCCATCTTCTTCTCTCATCCATCTTTGCAATTATCTCACCCGTTACCCATTGTTTCCTTATCCTTTTCCCGTTAACGGTTCCTATAGGGTCTTTAGCGGCTTCCAATATCCCTTTCTTGATACATTCCCATTTTTCTTCGATAGTACTCAGTTCTTTACCGTCATCCATCATTTTCTCTACAGCCTGCTGATACTCCTTCCTCGTTAATCCATTTACTGCTTCTAAATTCCATTTCCTAACCCGCCGCCCTTGCCTTATCTTCTTGAAACGAACATTACATTTCATAACAACTAAATTGTGGTCAGAGTCCGCATCCGCTCCTGGGAAACTGTGCGAATTTATCACACTGTTCTTAAACCTGTGCCTAACCATGATATAATCTAACTGATACTTTTCTGAGTCACCTGGCATTTTCCATGTATACCTACGCCTTTTGTGGTGTCTAAACTATGTGTTAGTGATGACTAACCCCTGTCTCCTGCAGAATTCAATTGCTTTCTCCCCGCGTTCATTCCTCGTGCCTAACCCATAGTCCCCCACCTCACCACCATCTCCTCCTTCGCCTACCCTCGCATTCCAATCCCCCATCACTATCAAATGTTTCCCTGCAGGAACACTCGCGATGATATCCTCTAACTCATCATACATCCTATCGACTTCTTCCTCCTTGTGGTTGCTCGGTGTATATTTATACACAGAATAAAACAGATAACACGTAAAAGGACACTCACAAAACCCACGAACGTACACAATAATGTAAATTGACTATAGTCGACACAAACACAGAAACTAAAACATATAAAAGAGTTCTATTCCTAATTCCTCTTGAGAAAAGTGGTTGCACCACCGAAAATTCGAGAACCAGTGAGTCCCTCTTTTATATGTTTTAGTTTCTGTGTTTGTGTCGACTAGTTAGTCAATTTACATTATTTATGTAAATGTATGTCTATCTATTAAAATATATGATTTCTTCGAAGTAACACGGAAGTGTTAAATAAAAAACTTAGACAGCAGCATACAACATGAGAACACATAAAAGGAACACTCACACGTCATATCTTGATAATTTTGACGGACCCGAACTCTGTCTTCTTCGGAAGATTAGTTAGGACTGACTAGTCAGAGGTATGTGGGATAGAGAGAGAAGGGGACGAGGGAGGGGGAGAACAGGTGGTGGGGGAGGGGTGAAGAAAGGGGTTATGGAGGCAGAGAAGGGAACGGGGGAGGGGAGAACAGGCGGTGGGGGAGTGGTGGAAGAAGGGGTTGTGGAGAGGGAAAGGGAAAAGGGGGGCCAGACGGGAGCGGAGATGGGATAGGAATGAGCGGGGGGATGTGGAAATAGTTTCAAGCGACACAGAAAACTAATAATTCATCCACAGATACTACAACGTCTACGACCCAGGTGTCAACTCACAAAGTCATCATCAGGGCTCGATAAGTCAAAACCCATGCCAAGAATGACAAAATATACGCGGATGAACAAAATCCACACCTATCCACTTCAGCCCTCCATAATTAATGAACGACATTGAGACCCGGATGTTGATAGGCTTTGCACAGTCATATAAATGCCATTTCCATTGTTGTTAATTTTATAGGGTTATCGGATGGGGGAAGGGATGCTAGAACGGAAACACTGTAACACTGGTTGAAGGGGGTGTTGTGGTGAGAGGCATGTTTTGGGATGGGAAGGATGTATAGTGAAATAGATAAAAGGGAAAGGGATAGGATCACATACATGTAAAAGACGAACACAGGAGAGGTGGGGAAGGCGGAATTGATCTGATCACAAGCGCAAAAATATTTCCTTGACCGGGACTTGAACATCGGATCTTTCGACTTGCCGGGTCGATGCTCTAACCAATTGAACTATCGAAGAAATTGTTCGCCGTTTGGCAGAATTTCCTGTTTGAATGTATATACTCGTATGTGATTGTGTGTGCGCGCGCGTGTGTGTTTATCTACGTATGTTTCTGTATGGGTAATGGGATGTGGTAGTCCAGAGAGAGGTTTGAACTACTGACCGGAGGGCCCGGTTCGTATTCTTGGGGTGCCTCTGAGCACGCTTCGCCCGATCTGTGAGGTTTTTCGGGTATCAAAACTTCCCGGAAAGTCAGAGACGACACAGGGAAAGAAACTGGTCCTCTTACCCTGATGTGTGAATTTCCCAGGCCATTTGATAAACCTGCCATCGCCTATCAAACCGACCTTCGAGTTGGTAGTTAACAATATGTTACTTCCAATTCTAAAACGTACTCTTTTTCTTTGACGATGAATGTGCCGTGGCGAGAGGGAAGTGACTGGGGGCGGTGTGGATGAATGAGGGATACGTTATATGGGGAGCCACGTTTGGAGTCCTCTGCTACCCCCCGTGTCCTTTCTCGGTGGGGATGATTTCATCCACAGAATTCCTCTCGACGTATTCATGCTGCAGCGCTCAATGCCAAATCAATTTCCCGTTTCACTCATGAGCCGAGATTCATCATGTGCGGGTCCGAATGAGTCATCATTCCAATATCTCTGTCGTGGATGTGCGAGGGCGATTTCCTCCACAAGATTTCCTCCCCATGCTCGAAACTCTTCATCTTTCACGGCTCAACGAGTCGCGTGAGCAAGTGACCATTAAAAAATACTAACGTAGCCCGGGTAAGATCACCAAATGTCCAAGGATATAAAAGGAGACATGCGGGAGATTTTGAGTAGTAAGGAATTGAAACCTGGTCACGACTAAAAGGGCAAGGTAAAAGAGCGACAAAATTAGTTCGATGATGGAGAAATATTTACTTGTGAAATGATTTTCACATTTTTATAGCGTATTGAGGATGAATTTTAATCTCGAATAGACCTCGAAGAGGACAAAGAAGTATAAAACGGGCTTCACATCACAAAGTACTATACCAAGTCCATCCCAGGCCTGTCGTCAATGAATTTAACACATTAAATTTACACTAACCATTAGCCATTTTATATTACGTTGCGTGGTATTTAAAGCACCTCTCTTTCAAATTAAAAGGACAATAAACAAGATGCATGCAGGCATGCGTAGTTTGGTTCCAAGTGGAATGAAATGAAATACTCCTCCAAATAAAATGCCTTGATTCTCAGCCATTTTTATGGCATGGCCTCGGGATTAACTTATATTTACTAAAATACCATTGATATTGATTACTTATATCCTTTAGTTTTCCTTTAATTTTTATATCCTTTAATTTTTATTCGTACTTATATCTTTTGAATCGCCATTTAAATGAAGGCATTCGCCTGTCGCAATTCTCAGTTGATTTTGATACCGCTGAAAGAAGAATGCATCACGACGCGGAAGCCTGGAGAAGAATAACCGTTTACTTTTGATTAATCAGCAGCATATTTTCTTGTTGATGATGTTGTTATCATAATATTTTTAAACCAAACACTTGTTTTATATTCAACTGCTGCATGTCAACGAAACTTGTACCTGATGATGTCGCAAGTCGGTGAAACGTGTTGTACCTGATAATAAAGTCTGTGGATAATTACAAACTCTTTTGATATGGACATCAGAAAATTCCACGAACTGAAGCGTGAAAATGTAAAGCATATACAAACACTGTTTTTTTATTTCAAATTTTGTTAAACTATAATTGATATGGTACAAGATGATTATCTTGATTGTATTCTAAAGGTATGTTTTTTTTCAGTAGTGGTACATCTTCGTTGGGTGAAGTCATTTTGTACGGAATTAGATCTTTATGAGGTTTGTCCACACCATTGATCCATGAACAAGATTCCGAATAATGAGTGGCTAATGTAAGTCTGAAAGGTTAACTTGTTGCCTTGTCAAGTGACCATTCTTAAGCATGAAAATTAGAGGTAATGGCTGAGTTTCAGTACCGATGTGCTTTTCTGCAAGTAGCACAGTAGGTCCTGGTAAGTATTCCCAAACGTACACATTCCATATGAATGTTGAAGCCCAAATATGCCTTGGCTTTGATCCAGCTTCACATATGCTAACAATTCATTGAAAGGATTTCTATGTTTCAGCAGATAAATGAAATTATTTTCACATTTGGTGGTCTACCATTTAAAGCATGTTTGGAATGGATGAAAATTTAACGCCTACTACATTTCTTATTCTCTCCCAACAATACACATCCTGACACCTCACACACAATAAATCTTTCTTGTAATTACACGTACAATCTTCCACCCTCAGACTTCCCCGTACCCTTTTGATGCAATAGTACACAGATGAGGCTCTGAGGGCCTATTTCTTCAAACATTTTGATAAGAGAAATTAAGGGTGTCAGCTTGAGTAACTAATGAAACAATCTATTTGAATTACTTAACATGAAGTCTCTCTGAGTCTGTCGCTAATCCGGTGAACGACGCAAACGCATGCTACTTGATCGTAATGAGTGCGGTGTAAAATGCTCTCAGCAGAATTCCATTCCATCGCGCAAACATTACAATGGTGATTCAAACACCTGTTCTGTGAGATATCAGATGTGCATGAAAAGAGAAGGGAGACCAAACCCACGGAAACAAGACTTTGCGACACGGAAGGACGGAACACCAATGGCAATACATACGTCATTAACCCTGGCGAAATCCATGTGAACTCAATGCTCCTCGTAATCATTGAGTGGAATAAGTTCATCAGCCTCTTTAATCTGCCTGCCCCACTGACGTATTCAAGATCTCTCTCGACTGATAGACCTGATGCAGATTGGAGAATGTCCACAAGCGTACGATGTATATTTTTCATGTGTATGCAGGTATTAAATTCGGCGCATGGCATAATCTAAGTGGCAAACGCCAAGGCAAGGAGTTCATTCATCACTAAATGCAGCGCGCATAGTCCTGCCAGCGAGAATAGGTAACTCAGTTTCAGAGGAAGCCACGAACCTATGTTGAGCATATTATTGGCGGCTAATAAAGCTCATGCAATTGATCAAATAATTTGCTTGGTTTTTCTAACCTTTTTATGCTTTCAAAATCCTATTCAATACTGAAGTATGAGTGAAATAGGTGGAGCCGCTTTGGAAACGAGGTTGTTGGTCATTTTTTCAAATTCTGAATTAATATGAATTGCTCCTTTAATAAAATTGCCAGCAGTCGAGACACCATTAATGACTTAGTAATGAATAAGTAGTTTTGACGTAATAAAACAATATTTAGCATTGGAGTTAAGGTACAAAGTTACCTTTTCGAACATTTAAAAAATAAATGGGAATCTTCATAAAGAGCACACAATTATCAATCTATTTAGGTACAGTTTATTTGGGAGAAGTAAGGTTTCTTTCGAATTATATATTAAAAATTTTTGGTGTTATTTGCTAGGAAGAGACTATTTTTGTCATCAAAACTCTCCAGAACACTAGATGCATGGGCATACAAAACAAGATACACCCAACATTTTCCTCGCAGGATGGGATTACTTGTGTCATTCAATTAATCACTTAAAAAACTATGAAAGCATTACTTTAGTAAATATTTTTTATTTTGAAAACAATATCCTTTTAGCTCGATACACTTTTCCCAGCATTCTACAAATTTTTGAAGAGATCCAAAAAGTTGTATTTTGGAAGGTCCTCGAAATAGGTAAACCCTTCATGTATAAAAAGAGACGTTTCAGGCGTGACATGGTGGAATTTTTTATGTTTACGTCCACCTTTATGTTTACGTCCTACGTGTATTTTACGTTACGTTTACCTCCACGTTTATTAATAAAAATTGGCAATTGCCAATTTTTATTAATAAACCTAGTTTGGCGTGAATCGTTTTCCGCAGAAACATTTTTTCAAGTTCGGAAATGAAAAAGCATCACTGGGGCCAAATATGATGGATGTTGTAAAAATTCGAACTTTAATTCAATAATTTTCGCCATTGAAACTGCGCAGGTGTCTCGATTGACGAGACTTTTTTTATTTGACCTCTATTTATGAGACTTTATTTATTTTAATGAGGATGTTATTGTTGATTTCTTCGCTCAACAGAAGCAATAACGTCGCATATTACTCTCCATTTATCAAGTGTTTTGTTGTTGTTTGTGATGTTTATTTTGCAAATAATCGATGCAGGTGATTCCACGTGCATCCCAAAAAACCGTGACATCACCTTTTCGGCCAGTTTTGCCGTCTTCGACTTCTTTGGATCCGGATCGTCTTCAGAAACCTGCTGTTGAGACTGTTCATTTGTTTTTGGAGTGCAGCAGTGTTCCATCCGCAGTTATGTATCGAACCAGTAATTTGTCAGAGTTGCGACCAACATTCGAATCGACCGCACGATTCACACTCAATTACTTTATTCTTGGAAAATTAAAAAAAAAACAATGTAATTTGTGACATGCATTTCAACTATTTCGCGAACTTAGTTTCGTCTGTCAATGAAAATCATATCGTGGAGTTTGTCAATCATTTCAGAGGATGTCAGTTCCACTGGAAACCCTGATTGATGTTCACCATTTGTACGGCCGCGTTTAAACAGATTGACCCAATTGTAAACAGTCGTAAACACAGGAGCAGATGTACGATGAACTTCATTCAGCTTGTCTTTTATCTCTCTTTTTTTTATAACTGAAATGAAGTGTAAAACATGTTTTGACAAAGCCATGCATAATTCTATGCTTATGGTGAATGAATAAATTACAATTATCACGAAAATCATGTTTAACATTTTTCTAGTGTAACAAAAGTTTGTTGCTTCTCGATTATGAAAATAAAAACACGAAATGGATACAGCTGAAAGTTCAACAGCAGTCAGATGAGCTTAACTTAAGGCACACTAAAATCAAACTATTTTTGATACTATGAGCACTTCGGATTTCCTGAAGAATTATTGAACGAACCACGTTTCATGAAAACACCTCACATGTAAGTTAAAACATGCAATTTCCTTTGTAAATCCTTCCTTATACACTAACCGTAAAGTTAATTCAGGTTATCATGTGTAAAGTTTACAAAATACTAAGCAAAACCTTGAGAAATTCATGAATGAAATGCCTGCCTGAACATCAAACGCAAAAGGTCGAAATTGTGATATTCTCAACAATAGATTTGCTGCTATTATCAACTAAACTAGCACAAGATATGCACACAATCTCGTTGAAAGCGTTCAACCTTCTATCCATAGTATTCATTCACGTGGTAACACCTTTTGTATAAACTATCCGAAATATTATACTAAGAAACGTTGTTCTTCAAGATGTATACTTTCATTTCATTATTAATTAATTAATGTTAATTTTACCCGAATGTGACCATTTCTTGGTCGAAAAATATTATCTAAACTTAATTTCTCTAATTTTCTTAGCATAATCTCTCCTACCGTAGTACGATGGGGGTAATAACACGTTGTCAACACCACTGCTAAAGAGGCACCCTTCCATTTTATGCAATAGCTTTAATCTGTGATTTAACCTTCGCTCCATTGAGTGATTCCTAGCCCAGCTGCTCTAATATTTTGGATATGCCACTAAGTTTATCATTTTAACGTTTTGCAAATCTATTTCCTCTACGCTGAACGCGATCCAATTCGGCAATCAATCCAACTTCGTGAGGAACCTCTATACTTGCAGCCTATTCTAAATGAGGCCTAATCAACGACAGATAAAATTACTACAGCTGAAGTAACGTCTACTGTATTTGAACTAACTCCATCTATCACTACTCTTTGAGCCCAACCATTCAAAAAGTCTTTCATCCAACCCCGGATATTTTTATCTATGCCATAAGCTTTGTGAATAGTTTACTACGAGGTAATCTGTCGAAGACTAACTTAAAATCTAGAAAAACTGCGTACACTGGAACATTGCTCTCTCCCGAAATAAGAATATTATGAACAAAAAGCGCAAGTATTATCTCGCAGGCTCTATATTTTCGGAAACCGTACTGATTTTACATTAATAACTCCTGATTATCGAGGTGTCTCACGATCGAACAAGCGACTATATGTTCCATAACCTTGCACGAAATGGATGTGAGGAAAATAGATCTGTAATTACTCCGTTTCTCCTTGTCTCCGTTTTTAAATATTGGTGTTACATTAGCTGTTTTCCAACCTCTGGAAACCTTGTGATATATCAGCGACTTCTTCAATGTTGTTTCTAGATACGGCGCAATTTCCGAAGCTAGATCCCTAAATATTATTATTAGGTAAGCTACCGGTTAAGGTAGTTTTTTTGGATGGACACAACTATCAAATAAATATTTTGTAACTCCAAACAAAACCCAATCCAGCAACCTACTCTACATCAGGTCCCTCTTCATCTCTGTGTACTTCCTTCCTCCCTTCATCCTTTCCAACATTCCTATCCTGTTCCTGCCCTTTCCTCGTTTGTCTAACACTCTCCCCTCTATTACCTTCTTCAACATTCCATTACCGCTCAATACGCCTTTCATCCATCTTTCCTGCCTCTATAGAATTTCTCTCAACAAACCCCTCTCCTCACCCACCATCTCCATCCCTAAATATACGAACTGGTATTTCATCGGGCCCGGAGGTATTATTAGGCTTAATATTTTTCAGCAAACGTTCTATTCCATTAAATGAGATTTCAATTTTGGGCATCGGGTGACCGGTACGATTTGGTACGCTATCGGAGGAATTCGATATTAGTGAAGACGCTTTAAGAGAAGGAATTTAATCAGTTAGTTTTTTTACAAACTGCTGGTTACTCTTCCGCTTTTATCATTTTTGAGTGAAGTAGCAGTTGATTTATTTCCCTGAACTTCTCTGACTTATGACCAAGATGCTTTTGGATTCTCTTTCAAATTTTCCGCTAACCTTTTCCTTTTGAATTCCCTTAACGCTTTCCGAAATTCATTCTTGGCATTCGCCCTAGATATCTTATAATCATACTAAGCTTTCATTTAATTTTTGTCAGAAATTAGCCATCAATCGGCAATAAAGATAAAAATGAGTAATAAAGCGAAAGTTAAAAATTTTAGGTTTAATGTTTGGTAACACGAAACCTTCTGGGGTAATTGAAAATAATATTGGGGTCGGGTGGCAGAAAGATTAGCTTATCTGCTTTCTGCAATGAGGGAGTTTATCTGGTCCCCAATTTGAGTGGTGCTTAAATGACATTTCAATTACAGCACATCATTATTCGGGACGGTGTTATGACCCTATGGTAAAAGTATCATTACTTCCCACCTTCCTTCTCTTAGTAAACCTTAAATGACGAGGAACATAAATTAGCTTGAACTGAACTTTTCTTCTCCGAGGAAATTCTGGCAGTGGGTACATTTCTGTTCTTTTATGCCAACATTCAATACCTAGAATCAGCAATACCTTTCATTACAATCCTCACCACCTTTTTTGGCACAGATGACCCAGGTCATACTCAGGTGACTTTTTCAAGCCTTTATTAATTGATATCCTTTCCTCTTCACTTACATGTTAACTATATTTAAATATGTGTGTGTTTATTCCAAATCGTGTGTATGTATTCCTCTGACTTGGAATTTACAGGTCAGGTGTGCTATCCGCGAAGTGGACTTCCATGTGCAGTGAAAAAATACATTTTAAGCGTGTACGGAAAGAATTTTTTTGTGGTTCAGCGTGTTAAGAAACCACGTATCCAAAGAAATTACAAAGTGATGATAAATGTCGATCCAAACTCATGTCATACATTAAGCAAAAGTGTTTTACATTGACGGCCTCAATTCGACTCAGCAAATAAATTCACTGAAGTCGCGGGGAGTGTGAGAAACTTACATTAATAATCTTACAGTGTGATATCATCAATTGTATCCAGTGCCACCTTTCTGTTCTCGAAAATGGCTGCCTTCCTTGTTTCTTGAAAAATACGAGTAACTATTTTCATTTACTGCAATGCCCAAAGCTCGCCATTAGGTTCTCCTAAGAGGTGCAACCCCTTGATGTAAAACAAACTACAGTGGGTGTTCATCGAATCGTGACCGTCGATTTTCACCATGTAGAACCCGCCAAGTAAATAATTTTCAGGTATTTTTTCTCTCAACCTTGTGAATAATCATGGTCAATCGCACCAAGAGGAAACGCAAACGCACTAACCGTCGCAGAAATGGGTTTTAACCCTGATAACCCTGCTCAGAATTCTCCCCTACTCCCGCTTGTCCAGAGATAAATGCCGACAGTTATCTAGCAATCACTGCCTCAACGACGGGGACGTCATCTCCTACGTTTATTTACGTGTACATTAAAAATGACATTTTATGAGCATGCAGGTGCATGTCGTTTTCGGTTGTCCAATTAGTTTCCGCAACATTGATAGCCCCAGGTGCAGCAATCTCGCACTCTAATCCATTGGACTACCGAGGCAGCAGTCGACTCCTTGAGCGAAATTACGTAGTTACACACTTTGTCGAAATATGAAGGCCATTTGGCACGAGCGCATATTTATATTATTCATTCAGGCTTTTTTGATTTTATTGAATTAAACACAAGGGCAGTACCAATAATAGTTTAATAACTTCAAAACATGTCAACAATTGTCATGCATGGAAGTATGAATGGGAGGTAAGAAAAATGTTTCCGTAAATTTATTCAAGCAATGCTTTATTGTGAATTTGATGGGATGATTCATTTCGCTGATCCATTGCTCGGGTTCTGCTTGTCTCCGCTAGTCTATTTGTGTTTCCGATGCTTGGCGTTGCATGGTGCGCGGGACATATTTTCTCTCATCTTCGTCACCCTCCCTTAGTCGAGGATAATCTGCCAGGTCGCCACTTTCTCATTCTTGTCTCATTAGATTCAATCTCTTTTCTGTCAACTTCGATTCCTCTTCTGCAACGCCATACCTAGAGAACACAGACGTAGGTGATACTGTAGGTATCCTTGTCACAATTGCTTGATAAGTCAGAAAACTCGGCATTAACTGAAGGTCTAGATGCTTTGTACATATTTGATAATACGGCTGAAGTTCCGTCTTTCAGGATCAGGCAATCATTTCGTGGAGGATAAAGAGGGATGTGAGACCCGAGTGAGCATGTAGGCTGCAGTACCGACGAAAAGATGAAATTTCGGTTACTTACGACCGGGCGCTCGTACTACCTTCTCGCCTAATTCATGGCTTGCATTGCGCAGCACGGCTTGAGAGTGCGTTCTGTTTGTTAAGAAGTCACTCCATGCCACTCATTATCTTTATTTTTCATCTGTATTTTTTGTGATCTTGCACCCGGTCATGCCGATATCATGACGTACAATTTTGTGGATCGCGTGCTATTGCAGTCACTTTGGTCATTCACTCCCTCATGTGTACATATCGCGATAATATCCTACCGAAGTGGCCCAGACGGAAAGTATCTGACGCTCCGCCACGTGATAACAACACCCAAGGACAGTTTTGAAACTCATGCACCTTGTGCTTGTTTACCCGCTTTATTTCTACACTTACTTAAGAGGCATTTTGGATTAATTTTATTGAATATCCTGATCAGGATCTCTGGAAAGGTTTAACGAAAGTTTCAAGTGAAAAGGTTTAATTTTTCTTATGCAATTTCAATATCCTATTAATTTTCCCAAGAGCTGTGAACTTCACTTACTTCCTCTTTTTTGGCAAAAGGACGATGACATTGAAGACAATCGCCTACTTAGTCATTTGCGTTATTAGTAAGAGAAATGGGATTATGAGAAAGTAGGATTTTCGTAGAATGGGCGGAGATGAATTACGCTACTGTAAACAGACACCGGTTCACACAATTTATCGCCTCATCCAACGGGAGAAGTAACTATTGGCATATGTCACCTATTCAAGAGAAACATGTATCCTCGACCCGGGAAAGACGAAATATTAATCACTGTACCACTTGAATCAATTTCACCGTTTAATAAATAAATTACTTCATGAAAGTATCCAGTCAAATGGGAAACATAGGCTTTTCGATGATTCTTGATTATCTATAGCAATGTTTTAATTAAACTGCATTTTTTGAAGGAATCTGCCATAAAATACTATAATGTAGTCATCTTAGTGTATTCTCGGTTACATTTTTTATCATACTTATCCTTCTTGAAGTTAGAATATATTCCGCTATTTAGATATTCAATTTTTTGGTGATCATAATTAAAGTGATTAGAAGAGGAGGAATGAACAACAAATAGTATGACACTAAGAATCATCATTTAAAGGCCAGATAAGAGGGAGAGTATGTCAATCTGATATTTTTTCAGTAAAATAATTAATACGCCGAATATTCATGAAAATTATTTTGTAAATAACAGGAATATCTATTTATATCGAATGAAATGTATATTTTTGCATCCAGTAAATCTATTTTAGGCCAAAAATCCTATAAGATTTATTACACATATTTTAAAAGTATTTTTAAAGAGGTCGATGTATGGGGTTACTGCATTTCCAAAGCGTGTATAAATTAGTCTTACCAGGTCACTTATTTAAATGGGCCGGGGTTCCATACGCGGGGCACGCGCTCCGATGCTCATTTTTAGAGTGCGAATTCGTAAAACGGTAAAGACGCAGGATTTTACCTAAAAAATCGCTATTTTATCAAAATAATAATAATTTATAATTTAATATTATGGATAAAAATGTATGTTTCAAATTTAAAATATAAAAACATTTCATGTAATATTTTTGTCCTGGTCACGTGATTTTTTTCTTTCCCACCGTAACACTCGTGTTTCAGAATGACACTGGGCGATTCGTTCGCGGAATGAATACGGCCATGGGTTGTGTGGGGGTGGGAAGTATTTTTTGCAATGCATTTCATAAAGTAAGATAACCACCTTTGATGTCAAACAATATAAAAGTGACTCTGGAAATTTATCAAGTAAAATCATCGGTGGAATCAAGACGGTAGTTAGGTATTTTTATTGAAATACCTTCGGTCCCTAATAATACCTGCACGTTCTCGGGACTGATTTATTTCAGGGAGGTTTAAAATCGGGTTCAACCTTATACATTCGATTTTTTATCAAACGATTTAAGAGCTGTCAAATTTTAGGGAATAGTTGTGACGTCTTTGAATGCGTAGGTATCTATATAAATTAAATAATCGCAATGGATGCGCCTCCAGGATTGTGTCTAATTAGAATTGTGGGGGAAAAGTTGTGTCGAATCAACAAAGTATGTTGGTAAGTAAATAATATTTAAAGCTGTTGAACAATTTCTATTTGGTAGGACTCCTCTCTTCTAGTGAGTTGGCAAAAATTTTCTCGTTCTGCATCTTTTAGGTTTCGTGGCAGTGTTTTCGTATTGACTTACCTCTCCTATATGGGATATCACTTGTCAAGAAAGCCAATTAGTGTGGTTAAGAATGTACTCCATCAAAATTGTTCATCAATGATACCACCTATTGGCGTTAACAACAGTAACTGGTGTAGCTGGGCACCATTCGGTAGGAATCTTATCATTTTATGTAACTAGTGATATTTTTAGCATCAGGCTAGAATAAAATTTGTTATCCTAACATTTTAGATGGAAATGATGCACCGGCCTTACTTGGGACATTAGACTCTTCGTTTTTGTTTTCTTATGGTGCGGCTATGTTTTTCAGGTAAGAAAATCTACTAACTATCACTACATTCACTGGTTGATCTCAATGTACTTACCTTCTGAGGTACATTATCAGTCATTATTTGTCTCCAAAATTCAATGCGAAGAGGATTTTGTCAATAAAATATTCTTTTAAGAATCCCCATCGTCAGACTGGTCAGAGTTCTTTCTCTTACTGGAAGTAAATTATTGTTGTAGTCACTGCCATAATATACTAGTCCACTGATTGTTTCTTATAATAATGAGGTATCATTTTGTGTTTACAGTGGATTTGTCGCTGAGAGAGTGAACCTCCGCTATTTTCTCTCTCTAGGAATGATCTTCTCTGGTGTTTTCATATACCTTTTCGGCATTGCTCACTCATATGGAATTCACAGCTTGTGGTATTTCATTATAATACAGGCAAGTGATATATTACATCATTATGGAAAATAGTATTAATGATTTTGAACTAGCATTCAAAATAATTCATGCACTAGTAGCAGAGTATGAACTCTTCAGAAGATAAAAGATCATTCTGGATGTTAACAGTGAGACCTTAAAATAGTCTGTTTGAAGCTACTTGTTAGTGAACTGCCACACCTGGGTAATTCAGTTATTATTTTAACTTGCTGAAAATGGGTGTAGTGTTGATGTGCCATATTAAACTAGGGATAGTGTTCCAAGGTAGCAAGTCACTCTAATACATTGTCTGGATTGTTTCCGTATTCTTTTTCAGCCTGTTATTGTGACTTCATCGTGACAAATTGTAATTCTGTATCATAAGCATGGAGGGAATTGAAATCTTTTGACTTTTTCAAACAAATCGAACTAAATAATTTTTTTGCTAACAAACAGCGTGACTATGCTGATCACAGTGACTTTTTTCAACCCTATAGTAGTATGTAAACAAAAAATACCGGGACCGTAAACTTGAATTAGTCGGGGTCCTTCTCAAATTCATCTCAGCAACCACCTATGGAAAGAATCAATTTTCTCGTACAACTCCAAAATTAAAATGACCATTTTGAATTCCGAGATTCATTACCTCTTCTCCAAGAGAGCGAAACTCGAATTACAAGCATACCACCTCCACCTCAAATTGACAAAATGTCTCGATGAAAATGAATTTAACTTTTGGATGGAATTTGACTGAAAAGCTCATCTAGTCAGTCAACACATTCAGGTTTACGGTCCCGGTATTTTTTGTTTACATTGATTCATGGCCGTAGCTACGTTCCTTGTATATTTAAATCCTATTGCAGTAGTTAATAGGGGAGGAAATTAATAGGGAGCAAAGGTAATTTGCACCATTAGGGATAGATGGGTTATTTGGTAGAGGTAGAATTTTTAGGGAGAGTGGCAATGGTAGAGAGTAACACAGCATTGGCATTAGTTTACAAAAGACACCCAAGGGCGTCGCAAGTTAACATCCCATCCAACAGATGGTTTACTAATCTTTGTTTTCTCCAAATGGCAAGGGGGGATTGGGGTACTTCAGAAAAATCTTGCCACCACCAGGATTAAACCTGGATCCTCTGGGTGGGAAGCCAGTATACTAATAATCACTGCTTCAACTCGATTCCCTTCAACCCTGTAAATACACTACAAAAGAAGCTATTATATTAAAAAGAAGTCAGCTTTCCATCTTCAGTAACTATTTATCACTGTAAGGCAGGGCGACAAATGATATTGAAATACTGTTTTGAGAATGCATTCATGTGTATTTTTGGGACTGAAAACTCTTGGTTGCCTTCAAATTTGAACACGCTAGCTAAATTCTAAATGACATAATAAAAGGCGTTCCACCAAATATATTGTTAAATCGTGGACACTTAGTAGCTAATAGTTTAGGAAAAATAATGAGGTAATGAGAGTTTGTTATAGGCAGTAGCAGGTACACCCAGAGCCCAAAATGTAACTGGAGAAGTAGATATTCTCTGTCACCTGACGTTCCGACATGGATTATTTTTAAAAGGTGATGATGATGACATGACAGCAGAAGTTCGCTTCATATAATGACTGTGAAAAATAGACACTTCACCAGAATTAATATTTTACAGTAACAAGATCTCATGTTCATGAATATATACTTCTGTTTATGAATGGAATTAGAGGAATTCAGAACAACCCTTTAATTAAAAATTAGAGGGATGTTCTGCATCAATCAAATAGTGGTTATGGTTATCTACATTGCTGCTTTTGATGAAGGGCCTGCCTTGTTAGCCCCCTTGCATGTGGCCACTCACTAGAAATTATACGTTGTGAGCTGACTATGAGAACGCAGAAGGTGTTTATTTTAACGAAGACTAGCAGGCTTAGAATTTGATTCATAGCCAATCCATACATTATGAAGTTAGTGGGAACATTTCCCCAGAAAGTGAAAGTTTTCCTTATGTATTTATATATTTTTAGTTATGCATCACTGTCATTTTGTCTTGAGCCCTTAAACACTATTTTACCTACAAATGAGAACGAATCACGGTTTATAAGTAAATTTTATTGATATATCTGAGCAAACAATGGAATAAGAAGTATTAGTTTCACTGAGTTTATCATTGTATTGGAGTGTTCTAGATAATTATTAATGATAGAAAATGAAGTAATATGCAAAGAATTCTGCCAAAATGTTAAGCTGTAAACATTTTGTTTTGGGAAATCATGGTACAAAGAATTCCCTTTCAATTGTTTGTATCTTTTCCTATTCTCTTTAGCTTTCTTTTCCTTGAGCTGTCAAAAGAACTTGCGTTACAAATGTTTGATCAAAATTTTAGTTGCAATTTGATGCTACCATTTTAATGGTACCTACTCACAAGCATATGTATTTTTTGGATAGAATGTAAACATGTCAACTTTTTATTTTTACCACTTTATAAATTAATTTTTGAGAGAAGTTAACATTGTGACCACATGATACATGAGTGGGTATTCAGTGTATTTGGTGTCTCCTAGCCTGTTGCATGTAAACAAAATGTCCAAAAATCACTCCTGTAAATGTGAGATTCTGACCTTGGGTGTTCATTTCAGCTAGTGGATGCTGCAATATTAATAAATCTGGATGACAGGATTCAAGTTTATGTGAACTAAATGGAAATAAGTTTTCATTGGTCCATTTTGA
This sequence comes from Hetaerina titia, assembly GCA_037158775.1. Classification (NCBI taxonomy): domain Eukaryota; kingdom Metazoa; phylum Arthropoda; class Insecta; order Odonata; family Calopterygidae; genus Hetaerina; species Hetaerina titia. The sequence continues at coordinate 121,026,462 of CM073770.1, read as the reverse complement.
AATGTCCTAATTTTATGTTATTATTTCTATATTTTCAGGTATTGGGGGGCATTGTGCAAACCACTGGCTGGCCTGGAGTTGTCACATGCATGGGGAATTGGTTTGGAAAGGGAAAGAGAGGTGTGTTAATTTATTCCAATATTATGACATTTAAACATACTGAGCTGTGCCAAGGGAAGAAAACTTTGACATTCCAGACACTATATTTTTTATATAAAGACAAAATAAAACTTTTTCCACACAATTCCATGAATGCATAGGATAAACTGAGGTTGGGGAGATGATAGGGAGATTTAAAAAGGGGATGGGTTGTAGGGTGGCAGGGTATGGGAGAAAGGTTAGGAAAGGTGTAGTAATTTTTAGGAGGGTTGACTAATGTCAAATCGTTCATTAATTTAACCTACCTTTATATCCAGCACAATCTGACACTGCTCTAACATATGAACTCTTCTCCTGTAAGGCCCTAAATTAAGTAGGTCTGGTGTGAATGCGAATTTCCTGGTGGTGTTTGGATTCCTGCTTGCTAATTTTCTTATGAAGTGAACTCCTTTTCCTGAAGTATTTGTGAAGTCATTCATAATTATGGAATAATAAACTCAAAGGTAAAGCTAATTTATTAAGGACTCCATCACAATCTAAAGGAGATAAATTTATATTGTTTGATGTAAAAAAACTTGTCTATTCTTGTGGACGAAACTGTAAATTTAACCTTGTAAATTGACTATTAATTGAGTTATTTCAAGCAAAAACTTGTCATTGGAATCACTTCTCTCCCTTTTGCTAGCAGAAAATTTTATTAATAACTTAGAAGAAGAAATTGTTTCAGTAAGGGCCTCCATTATGACTCTGTTATAACCTTAGAAACTGTTCAATGCTCTGTTTATTTATTAGTACCATGGCTGGGAATTATTTATGCTTATCCTCTCCTTAAATTGTAAGCATTAGTATGGAATTGTAGCAAAATTGTCTATTTTAGGTAATAAATAGATAGGTACTTGAGTGGGTATTGCTTGAAAAGTTCATGTAAATTATATTTGGAAAGATTTTTGTAAATCCAAGGATAGTTAGGTGTGTACCACAGATTTATAATTTTGTACATTTTTTGATTATACAGTTTTTAATCGAAGATGAATATGTAGTTATCAGTTTGGTATTATCTCAATGAAAATTAAGTTATCACTGATTTCAGTGGCATTTATCATTGATGTTGAGACTCATGTTATTTTATTATATTAGGATGGCAGTAATAGTTCATCAACCTAGTCATTATATTGTGAAAATTAGGTATTAATGAAGGTGAAGGATATCAGTGATAAGAAAATTAATATCCCTCTCAAAGCAGAATAAAAACATGTTTTGTAATGGGTACCATAATGCTATCATATTTCATTATTGATACCTTATAATGTTATCATGTTAGTGTGAGTTCAGTTGTGGAGATAAATATTGAAAAAAGGAAATTGGAAATATAATTGAAAAAAGCTGTCTTTGGATAGCATAATGAAAAACCATATCAATTTTGGTGGATAATGAAGGTTTTGTAAAATAGATTTCAAGAAACCGAGATAATACCTTAGGAAGTATTATGTAATGCAGGTAATCAGTTTTCCCCAATATATATTTTAAATATATTCGTTGGAAGTGTCATTTAGTTAAATTCAAAGTGATTTTGTTTTCTTCATTTCCCTTTTCAATGCCATTACTGATGCAATATATTAGTAAAAGATAATGTTAAGAAGGATGAAAAATATTGTTTTTTTATTGAAACCTAACATTAAAACTCAGGATGATTTCTAATCCCTTTTTGATTTGTTATTGTTTTGAGCATTATTACTTGATTCATATATATGAATTATATAACACTATATTATTCACAAAATAAACATGGATATGTAGTTATGTGTTTTGGAGAATAAGACTTGGCAAAGATCATCAGTTTTTCCGCTTAAATCGTGAAAAAATGTTTAAAAATATTTTTGAGGAATTTGTTCATTTGTGTAAACTGGGTAAAATATTTTTGAAAAGAATATGTTTTACTCCAGATTGGCATATTGTTTTGCTGTAATTTCCAAATTCTTTTGAGTTTTTGAAATTTACTGGTCATGTGTTAAAAATGTATAGGTAGGCATTCAGCAGCAAAATATATTAAATCACTATTGTAATAAGAACTAAGTATCTATATCATTATATTGTGTAGATAAGAGTGAGTAGCGGCTGTACAAATAATCAGGGAAAGACATTATGATGCACAAATAGTGCAGTATCTTAATACTATTCCAAAAACCATAATATATATTATTTATGTAAAATGTTTCAAGAAGAATGAACTATTGATCTATTTTTGTTAACACTTCCTTTTTTTACCTCTTTTAAGAAGATCATGGTCTTAAATTAAGAACAGTTAATGCTCTTGTTCACTCTACTATTTCTTGAATTTTCATAGTTTACAATTATGTATAAAATGGCCAAAAGTAAACATGGAATTCAGTGTTATGAAATTGGTCGATGGCTATAAAGGTAAATGCTTATTAAATAATTCTCATTTTTGTTCCTTATTCTGTTTATGTGCCTTAGTATACAAGTTTAATAAACTTACAGAAAATTATTATAAATAATAAATGTTTTTACAAGCTTTTTTAATGAATTCTGTATTTCTCTTCAAAATAGCCTGGCAATTTTCACATGAAATTAAGCAATTATGCCTGGCCCTCAAGGGGATAAACTAAAAATGTGATATCCCATAGTTTTGCATTTAACAGTTGGTTAATGGTCAAATTATGGTTTCTTTAATTTGAGTTAGTTAGCTTGTTGTATCTGTTAACTAGTTAACTTAGATGTTTGTCAAATAGTCATAATATTGGCCCTCAAGTATGATTTTATGGTGCAGATATGTTTGTGACATATTATGTTTTTGAACTGGGAGTGCCTGACCATTGAACACTTGCCTGATATTCCTTAATGTTTGACCTGAATATATTTATTTTACTACGGAATCACAGGGGTACTATCAGTTTTTGGGACCTAGCCATCACAAGGAAAGAATAAACACCAGACTGAGATTTTTATAAAACCAATGGGCATAGATCAAGTTTTCCCAGTGAATTCAATGCATATGACTTTTCAATAGCCAGCTGCCTTTTATTATTTTTTTTAAATAGACATACACCAATTCCTCTTTCCCAAATTGCATATTTTTAAGAACTTGAAACAGTAAGATTCATTGTGATAACCCATGGTTGTAACTCCTCACTGATGGATAGGTTTCTACATAAAAATATAACAAAGGAAGCTATTTTAAGCAATACTTCATTAAATTCCACTTCTCTTACAGACAAATCCAAATGGCATAAACAGATGTTTTTGGGGAACATTTCTTTTAAAATAGCTAATATCTTTCCCTGATAGAAGTCCAAGATAACATTTTGTAGTCCCAGTATGCTGCAGTAATTTCAGAGTGTAAAAATCACTTGCCTTGACCGGGACTCTGAAATTGTTGCATTGTAATGCACACTTTAGTGGATGACTCTATTAAAAGTTACTGTCGCGGCATCTCCCGAAGTTCCTGGGAATTTCTCACTATACTGTCAAAATTGTTCAACAACAGAAAATACTTGACCAGTGACATGTTTAGGGCTCTGTACATAGGTCCTACTGTTACATAAGAAGTTTTAGTTGATATAGAATGAAAGAATATTCCTCAGAAGTGAGGTTTGAAAAACACAATCTTTTATGGCATGGAATCTGATGGAGCCTTTGCATCAATAAGTTCATGCTAGAACTGCTTCATTTTGAGTTTCAAGGGAGAAATCTTGTTTTTCCAGAAGTTTGATATTGTGCTGCAAAAGGAGGAAGGTGCTAAATTTTTGTAGATTTTCCTGTTTTAGCGCATAATTGAATGAAGTCAAAAAAATTTTCTTTCCAGAAAATGCCTTCTCCTCATTGTGCTCTGAAACTTCAATAAATATTAAACATGGAAGGAGACTTTGCATTAAGAGTTAGCTCCTTTAAACCAAAAGACTGTTGTGTTGTAGTCAATAAATTTCCTAAACAGATGTAAAATTTGTGTAATAATGTGAAACTCAAAATGATAAAACAGCTGAAAAGTGATAAAGTTTCATCTGTAATATATACTCCTTCAGATTAATGTCAAAGTTTACTCTAAGTTCATATTATAATTTTTCAATACTTTTTTAAGATGTTTTAAAATCTTTGCAGGTCTGATAATGGGTGTTTGGAATTCCCATACATCCATGGGAAATATTCTTGGCTCATTAATAGCAGCTGCATATGTGGAGAGTGATTGGGGCTTGTCATTTTATGTTCCATCATTAATAATGGGTGGTTTAGGTCTGCTATTATTTTTGTTCCTGGTCACCAATCCAATTCATGTTGGCATTGAATCTCCAAATGTTCCATCTCAGACACGAGTAAGTAACATTAAAATAGAAATTGGAACTTAGTGTACTTTAAGGTAGAACTAGTGCTTGTGTGGTAATTACTTTGGTTTGGTATAACTATTTGGCATCCACCATTTAATTATATGCATTCTGTGTAGTAGGGCTTCTTCTAGTAGCTGTCTCTTTCTTGAATGGAGATGGAATGTTTGTACTTTTGGGATGGGAGTGATGCTATTATTTATGGTGCTGTGGAATGATTGTTTTTATTCATGATGTAAATCAAAACAACTGATCAAGCATCTACAAGACCGATCATATCCATATTTTCATTCATTTAAACATTTTCTTTATAGATTGTCACAAGAAGAGACGGTTACCAGAGCCTGCGAACGGGAGTTTTGGAAATAAGTAATGATGAGATGAGCTCTGAAACAGATTCAGAGTTACTTCTTGAGAAAGAGGTGAGAGCGGAATAAAAATGATCTTACTTTATTGTAGCATTTTTTAGCTGCCGCAGAACAGTGAGTCTAGTGAGAAACTGGCATACTACCGGCAGAGTTGTTTTATTGCTAATATTTTTTTATTTAAAAAAATAATGATTCATTTTCAATTCTTTAATCCCTGTGTTACACTTTTTTATCCCTTAATCCTGCTTACTGACTAAATTTTTTTTGCAGGTTTGTGTTTTTAAGTTTTATCCTACAATATTTACTAAATTAATGGAAACCCTTACCTTATCCTTATGCATGAAATTTCATTTGAACTAATTTTGTTATTTATATATTGTTTTTAAGGCTTCTTTAAGGAAAGAAACTAGTATTCCTTTAAGAGAAGTTATATATCAGAATGAGGAAGAAGTAAGTTATGTATTTAAAAGTGAGGTGTGTCTTGCTTGAGTGTATCTGTAAGTGCTTTTGCTTGGGTGAAAGGTTTTCAGATTTTATTGTTGGTTGATGTAATTCTTGTGTCTCTATTGATAACTTTGTTTTTTACACTTTGATTGCTTGTCAAAAGGGTTTGTTTTTTGTTATTATGTGAATTGTGAGTGAAGACAAATGACATTAACATTGATGTGAATGTGTGTGCATAGATTTAGGTGACATGAGAATGATGCACTTTGACATTAGAGGCACATCGACTGTGACTGTATCTCTTTCATTAATTTAATTTTTGGCATTAATTTCATATATCAATATTAAAAGTGTACCCATGAGCATTCATATATTTGCTGAGCAAAATAATTACTCTCGAGCTAAGCCTACAAATATTCTGTTGGAACTTCTTGGCATAAGACTAACCGAGGCAATGTATCCATAACCATAGTGTGACTATTTGTTGAAAATGTGTTTATAGTAGAGCTAGTCAAGCTGATGATTACGGACTTGTATGTAGTTACATTTGGTTTTTTACACCTAGTACAGAATCTGTATATACATAGTTGTGTAATGCTTGTATGAGGAAATGTAGAAACAATTAAGGAATACAAGGGTGGTTCCAGAAGTACCCAACCCAACAAAGAAAATAAACATTATGGAAAAAAATGTATTTTTCAACATGATCTCCTTTCAGCTCTAGACACTTTTCTCAGCGATGTTCAATAAGTTTGATACCCTTTATATAATAAGAACTGTCTTGCTGTTCAAATTAGCCATTCACGGTTGACATCACTTCTTCACAGTTGGACTTCGCACTCTGCAATTTTTGAAATGCCAACTATTGTGTGCTAGCTCGTGCACTTTCAGTTGACGATCATTCAGTATCACTTTCTGAATTTTATTCACCATTTCTGGAGTCGTCACCTAATTTGGTTGACCAGTGTGATGCTTGTCTTGACAGCTCATACATTTAAACTCTATTGCCCAATATTTTACTGTTGTAAACGAAGGAGCAGACTCATCCAGAGTAGAACTTAGTTCAGCTTTAAAATTGGTAGGCCTGAGGCCTTTCAAATAAAAGTATTGTATCACATTCCATAACGATGACCAATTTTCTCCATTTTCACAAATTCACTGAAAATATTCACTATTGATGGCTGCCAAAGAAATACTAAACAACGTGGCATCTTCACACTTGAAACATATGCTTTATAGATTGCCTACTTTCTAATACAGTGATTTTTCAAACAACTACCGCCAGCTCTGGTTCAGGCTGGGTACTTATTGGACCACCCTAGTACGTAGCATCAATCTGCCAGTTACTATATTGTTTAGTTTAGCTTCACTACATTAAAGCAACAGAATACCTTTTGAGATAATTTCATGTTAATCCATTGTAATTATTAAGTGATATTTAAATATTTTTCAGGACTCGATAAATGTGCATCAAGATGGTGCCCCTATACTTGGTCTTAATAGTGACCTTCCTTCAAAAGCCATTGGCTTCATTGGTGCTCTTCAGATTCCTGTAAGTTTCAATTATTTTGATGTAATTACTTAAAAAAATTAGAAATCTTTTGCAAGTTCTAGAGTAATTATCATTTATAAATGGAATCACTGAGAAATAGCTGCAAAGATACCAACAAATGTTGCAAAACGTTGATCTAAATTTTGTTGACCCTTATTATTCCTAAAAGCAAAACTGTTAGACATGAAAGATCATAGAATTATGTTTTTTTGAGTTTAAGAATTCCGGTGATAGTTGCCAATTGATTTAAGTTGGAGAAGAAAGAGTGTGGAGAGCTATAAAAGCTAAATGGAAAGCTATTTCATAGAGTGTCTGACATAGCTTTTCTGTATTTTATTTAAACTTGGGTTCTTCATGAAACATCCTTGTCCTAGCTTTTGGCATGAGTTGAAGGAAATTATAAACAAAAGAAACAATACTAAAATTTGAAGCAATTTTCGTTCAAGAATCAGGGTTATACTTAACTAAGTTAAATAAATAAATACACAGTTTACTGTAAATCAGTCATTGTTTAAGTATGCTATTTAATTATGGTTTTGGCACTGAACCATGGACTTTCAAACAAAAAGTTTGCGCATCTGGCATACTCTTTCAAATATCGGCCTGCTCGCATATTCTTACCCTACCCTATTTTGTATTACATATGTGTAAAAATTTTCCCCAAGTTTTTATATTATTAAGACATTTTTAAAAATTATAATTTAAAAATCTAAAAGTGAGCAAGGTCGATGTAATCATCAAAGTCATCTAGTTTAAACAGCATGTGAAGTAATGAAATGTTTTAATTTTTCAGGGTGTGATTGAGTTTTCTCTCAGTCTATTTTTTTCCAAACTTGTCAGCTATACCTTTCTGTATTGGCTTCCAATTTTCATAGCATCATCAAGTAAGTATATCTGATAAACTCTTTAAATGCTAAATGAGAGTCAAACATGAAGATTGCCTGATTTCCCAATTGAAAAGATGCTTTAAGAATTTTAAAGTTTGTTTGCAAGTTGTTGTGATTCTTTACAGCTAGGAGGAAAGGAGTTGCACTACATCTACTAAGATGGCTCTATGTTATCTTGCTATTACTTTCCTGCCTAGATAGATGCCATTTTGTTTATTGCAGTCTTTTTTTGTGTGTTGACTTTTAAGTATTATTAAATTAGTAAATATTTTTGCTATATGTTAACTCAACATAATCAGATAGTAATAAAATAACTGTAAAACTGAAGTCCAGCTGTATGCTTTCTTCTTTGAGCTAAAGAGTTAACAGTGTCTTTTAGTGGGGCCTAGCTATTTTAAAGTACAAAATGTTAAAAAGTGCATAAGTAGTTCAAAATCTTTCCTGTGAATGAGTGGAGCACTTCCTTCACAAACTTCCCATAGTATGTTAAGGTTAGTCTGTCTTGCATTTTGCCTGTAACATAAAAGTATTGTCAGTAGTTTACTTTTGCTTGCTACTGAAATTTTGGTGCATGTTATAAGTGTAGTGATAAATAATAAAATAATTTTTAGATTGTTTTTGGTTTTCAGCAAATTGAATTCATATTCAATCATTACAAACACACTTTAAACTGCCATTAATGTAATTATTAGTAATTGTAATGTAATTGTTTGTAATGACATATAAAAATATACTTATGTACATATGATTTCTTCGAAGTAACACCGAAGTGTTAAATAAAAAACTTAGACAGCAACACACAACATGAGAACACATAAATAAAACACTCGCACATTACAGGTATATCTTGATAATTTCGACGGACTCAAACTCTGTCTTCTTCGGAAGATTAGTTAGGACTGATATATTTATATTTGTGTGTGTATATAACACACACACACACACACACACACACACACACACACACACACACACACACACACACACACACACACACACACACACACACAC